>JAWQUT010000409.1:592832-603454 GCA_033807755.1 Ellobium chinense | reverse complement strand
CCCCCCCCCCACAAAAAATAGCCCTCCTGCCTTGTGTAACTCAGAGATGCCGAAGGGCATTTTGGTGTTTTGAGTTGTGTTTTGTTGGGTTTTTGTTTTTTTTCGGCTGGACCAGCANGGGGGGGGGGGGTCAGGCAGATGACCCTGTATTATGAATCATCATTTCTTTTTTCCTGGCAGTTGCAAATCGCGATGTGTCAACAGACGAGCATATTCCCAGAGGGAAAACAACGAGACCTTGGAAACTATGGCGCCATTATTTCTAAATGGGGAACATAAACCCCATTCAGTGGAAGAGTACCCTTTTTTGTTGTTGTTGCTGTTGTTGTTATTATTTTGGCTGCCAATGCCAACAACAAAAATGCCTTTACTGGACTTTGGTCTTCTTTACGATATTGTTACATGCGATGATTCAGTCCACGAAGACAGGGGATCTAACTGACATTTTCGAAAAAAGGCTAAAATAATAATAATTTTTAAAAAAAAAAGCTTTTCACATGACTAAACTAGATGAGACTACATCTCCACATGGCTAAAATAAACCAGGGCCGTCCACATTTTATTTTTTTACTTTGCAGCTCTGTTTTCTCATCCCAACACCTATTTAGCAATAACTGTAGGTATTACTGAGTAGTCATTCATACATTCGAGCCTCATTATGAGACCATAGCAAAAACGAAATTGTTCGTCCTGGTTGGCTGATTCGGAAAGATCACTTGGTCAAAGCTTCACAATGTAAAGGAAGGAACATTCCTATGGACACAAGACCGTTTCAAAATTGCCATCATGACCTCAAGTTACATGTATAAATAAAAGCTGGCAACTACACTTACTACTAGTATTAGTTATGATGTGGTGCGTGTATGGTGCGTGTGTGTTTGTGTGGGTGTCTGTGCGTAAGGGTGGATGCACTCTAATGGAATCAGCAAGCGCCTCCCTGCGTGTACCGTATGTGTATATAAACAGCTACCATTGCCAAGATGTCGTTTTCACTGGAAATGTCAAGGTAACTCCAGGTAGACAAAACACTTTGGTGCCCGTAACGAAAGTTTATTGTTGTTAACAGGGTGAGGTGGAGGAACCCAGTGACGCAAGTCTGTGGTTCTTTATGTAATAAAAGTGCCATACTTTCCTTCCCTCTCTTCTAATCTACCGCCCTCTAGTTTTTTAGGGACGTTTTAGTGGAGATGACCGTATCTACAGGATGTGGTCAAATATTTTAGTTGCTGTTTTTTACTCAGTAAAATATAGGAGAGTTCGACTCAATTAGAATTCTCTATTATTAAAATAATCACCACAGATAGAAAAATAAAATTATCCTACACATCAACTTCAAAGTCTTTTCACAACCATCAATTTTAATAAAAATTATCGCTTGGCAAATCTGACTAAGGTTCATATGCATAGATGGTCCTTTTCATTTAAAAGGCAGCATAGTATCGAATAAATGTTATCCATGAAGAGATACATTCCGTACATTCCGTTCTCCTTTTGTATTATATTTTTTTTCTTCACCCTTCTTTCTAAGAGATGAGTGTTGGAAGAGATCTCGATTGAAAACGATTAATTCCCTTTCATGCCTCCTTATTCCCGTAAGTATACAGGGCTGGTTTAACTCTTTATCTAACCAGGCCGAGTGAATCTTTAAACTGGAAATTTATTGCTTCCCTTGCTAATCTGTAACTTCCGGTGAGAATACAAGAGTGATTAATTCTGTTATGCACTCGGTCCAATCTTACATCGCTCCTGTGTTTCTGAAGTCTATGTTAGATACATCCTCTCTCATATTAAAGAACTTCCTCCTTTCATTGTTCCTCTGTCTGTCTGTCTGTCTGTCTGTCTGTCTGTCTGTCTGTCTGTCTGTCTGTCTGTCTGTCTCTGTCTCTCTCTCTCTCTCTCTCTCTCTCTCTCTCTTTCTTTCTTTCTCTCTCTCTCTCTCTTTTCGTGTGCACTCTATTTCCTCTCGTGCACTCCATGTCCGCCCCCTTGGACTTGATGAAACACCAGAACTGTGACATTTCTCACTGTGAATTTCAGAATACCTCCACATCCTACCCCTCCTGTTCTTATCTCCCTCGCCTTTTGTCTATCACCTCCCTTGCACCTCTTGTCCCTCTCGGTGGAGATTGAATAGTCTCAAGACACATGTACATGACTGACATTTCACACAATGAACTGCAGAGCACTGGCATTTTATTATTGCATCTTCTTCTCTCCCTCATTTTCTTACTTGCACGTTCTTCTTCCTTATGATTTGTACAAGGTTATATATACACTATCATACCTTCTTATACCTGAACAGTCATACTCATTCACATTTCACAAGAGGTGGGAGGAGGAGGAGGAGGAGGGACCCGAGGTTACTGAGGAAAGGTACACAAGATACACCCAGTGACAAACTCACAAATGGATGATTAATATTAGCTGAGGCTCAAAGACACTTATGGAGGGCACAGACTTTCTTGTGTGGGACACATACTTTCCACCTCCTCCCTCCCCAACCCTACCCCCACCCTCTTGCTCGTCATCTACGCATCTGATTTGAAAACATGTGTGTTCTTCCTTTGCAAAACGAATTTCTGTTTCTCGCTTTTCTTCCCTTACTTCTACCCTTCCCTCTTCCCCTACCCCCAGCCTCTAAAGATCACCACCAGCCCTCTCTTTTGCTCTCTTCGTCTCTTCGGACCAGGGCAAGATCTGTATACCAGAAACATGACATTTATTACAATCATTGACATTTGTTGCAGAACACCTGATAGATGCCAATTTACAGGTGAAGGGATTTAACGACAATACGCAACAAATCCACCTGAGATAATATGAAGTGAATCATTTTCCTGACTTTTGCATTGCAAAATACATGAGGAAGTAGAAAATGGGGGCCTTGGAATGCCTTTATGCTATGTAAGTGTTCTCCCAAATACAAGTATTTTTAAGGTCAGAGAAAATGTTATTGTACTGTAACTGACACTCGACCATCACTGTATGTGACGCCATCAGCTAGAACATCTTGCAACATATTGCAACATCTTGCAACGAGGGAAAAGATAAAGGGGAAAAGTACAAGAGAGATTAAAGGGAAAAGATGCACGATGTGAAGAGATTTTGAGGAATGGACGAGCTCTCCCGTGGGTACCCGGGGTTCGTCTTTGATTGGTGTACACTCATTGGAGGTTTGTTAAAAATATGACTTCTTTTGTTAAAACCGGAAGGAAAGACATGGCGGCAACCATCTACGGTCTCAAATTTGTCAGTGAAATCGGCCTTGCGTCGGAAGGAAATATGCGAAGAATCAACAGTGGTATGTATACTAATGAGTGAAGCAAAGATATAAGTATAGCAAACACTACTCGCAAGTCAGTGCATTTTTTCTCTCTCTTCCGCATTAGTCGCAGCCAACTTGGCTTTCCTACATACTGATACTTCCTTTGCTAAGAAAGGGGTGTGGCTTACTATTTTCTCAAACTGGAGGGACCAAACAGACACAACCCGGGTGACACATGTTGCAGAGGCGTCACTGGCATGGAGGAGAATCATATCGCCTACGCCGTGTGGCGTGGAACTAATGAATGGCTGGTTGTAGGCAGTCACACTGAATTGCCAAAAAAAATGGTTGATATCGCGTTTTGTCGTAAATCAGTATGCCAGAGCGTGATCTCTCTCATATGCGGCGGCTGTGTATTATGAACATAATAATTCTATCCTGTGAAAAGGAACTCAATGATTGTGAACAGACCTTTAGGTAAATCAAGTCTGGCCTCTGTTTGTCTGAAACTCCTGTATTTACTTGACCCCTCCCATCGCACAAACAAAAGAACAGATGCACTGAAGTTGTGGCGTAGGTGTGATTCATCCTCAGCTAAGAGTTCAAAGACAACAGACAGTTTTTATTTTCAAGTTCGTATCTTCTACGGACCGTTATGACATTAGTAGGCATGAGCATATGGTATTGTCTCTTCGTACTTCATGTTGCAAACTAGAACCAGATGTAGATTCACATCCAGTTTGTAATGTGCAATATGATCATAACACCACGAAATGCCAACGCGCATGCCTACCTTTGCCATAACGGCGGTAAATCTGAATTTCAAAACATAAGCTGTCTAAAGATCAATATAGCTGTAACTTCGAGTAAGGGTGGTCTCCTTTCTACTTGAAGTTCCTTTGTTTTCCAATTTTTCACCATGCCGTCTCTCCCGGGGTAGTAATGTTTTCTTGTTTGTTTGTTTGTTGATTGGTTGATTGGTCGATTATCATTAGCTCAGGCCAAGGCAGGAACAATGCCTAAAGGCGGATCGTCGCAAAGCAAGGTTTCAGCTTCTGCTGCTTGTAATTATGGCTGTTGTTGTCAGTGATGGGTGGTGTTAATGTCGCTTTGCAGCTGTTGTTGTCGATAATATGTGTAAACAGCGTTGCAAGACGTGTCGTCACGGTCATAGTAGGCAGACTGCCTATCTCAGAGTTAGGCCATTAGCAAACAGGGCTATTTTTATGCTTGCTACAACCCAATACATCCATGAAATGTCACAGACAAAGTAACTCACAAAGTCACTGGTTTAAGACAAAAATAAAGCTTGAGCATATGCGCGCTTGAGACTGGCATTACATTCTTCCGTTGTCTAATACATTTTTCCCTCTCCTGAAAAAACTCACTCAAATGAGATAGGCTAACTGCCAATGACTGAAGAAGTGATGAATGGAGACAATTGTAAAGACGATATAGACCTCAGATGAGCACACGGTGACTTAAGACAAGCAAATCTTGCATTTCGGTTATCGTGGTCTCTTGAGGTATTTTTACGTTTGAGTACTTTTCAAAGATTGTTTAGGGAGTCGAGGTTAAAGACACGTACACAGTCTCAAATAAACTCATTTTGACCTCAGGTGAGCACCTGCTGACTTGAGATGAGCACATCTTGCATTTCGGTCATCGTGTTCTCTTGTGGTGTATCTGCAGCTGAGTACTTTTTGAAGACCTGTTAGGGAGTTAAGGCTAGGAACAGGGACACAGCCTCAAGTGAACTCGTTTTTACCTCAGATGATCACATGCTGACTTAAGACAAGCACATCTTGCATTTCGGTTATTGTGCACTGTTGTGATATTTCTACCTCTGAGTAAGTGTCGAAGATTGTTTAGAGAGTCCAGGTTAAGGACAAGTACACAGCCTCAATGAACTCATTTCGACCTCAGATGAGCACACCCTGACTTGAGATGAGCACATTTTTACGTCAGCTGACGTCAGCTTGGAGGATGAGCTTCCATAAACTCAGATAAGACCTTCTTAAACTCTGGACTGCGCGCTGATTAAACAGCGTGTTATGCCTCAAAACCAGGGTAAAAACTGGCCACTTATTCCTCTTCTTCTCATTTAATCTCAAGCATGCTCGTTCTAAAGCAGACATGCGCCAACTTCAACTACTCACATGATATGATGGCGCTGTGTGATATTCACTTTAATACAGGTGCATGCAATTTGCACATATGGCGACAAGAGAAATTTGCTCTCTCAGGCCATTCCACAGAAAATGTCCCAGAAAGTTAAAGCTATGATTGCGAGTGTGTTCATTCCTTCGTTATTTTGTAATCTCCCTTCTTTGTTGGTTCGTTTGCTTCCTCCCTCCTTCGTTCGTTATTTCGTCCATTCGTTCGATTGTTCATTGGCTTAGTTTTATGTCATCAAAAGTAGCTGCCCTATTCACAGATTGTCTTCCGCTATTTGGCTGTTAGACTCATTTCGATAGGTCGAAAAGAAAACATCTGTTCTAAGACTTTACTTCTCCCTTGTTATTATTTCTCGCACAATAATGATATAGGCAGATTACGTCTTAATTTTCACAGCCAGTTTTAGCCATGGGTGAGCTGAAAACTGGTATTCCGTTTATACAGAAAAACAAGCAAACAGGCGGTTGGAGAGCACATCTGATCCAAGATCACCATAGATCTGAGGGAAAACATGTTATCAAGAAGGTTTATGTTCAATTTCACGGGAGGGTGTTGGGAATGGGAAACCGAAATCTAGATATCCTAGTCTTCGGGCACAATACACTGAATGACCTAAATATCGGATTTTTTTTTCTTTTGGATTAGGGTGGGGTGGAAGGGGGAGAGGGGGAGAGGGTGATACAAAGTGCAGAAGAAACGAAGTCTTAGGCGAACAAATATTCAAGTAAAGCTGCCGTTAAGAGAGTGTTTTTAACATGGAACTGTCTGCTGACATTATCTCTGCAGCTTCCTAGTCTGCATGTAAAATATCTCCTGCATACATGTATAATCTCTATCTATTGCACGTGTACAAGCAACTTTTTCCGTGACATGGCTGCAGGGTGTTATGTGAGACTGTGTTGATCAAAACATTATTGTTTGGAAGGGAAGGGCAACAGCTAACATATTGAAATCCTAGAACATATCGACTCGAGTTGGCGTGGTAAGACAGATGCCACCACTCCCCCTTCCCCCCTCCAACCTGTCCCCACGACCCCATGTATATTTCTCTGCCCCTGGGAAGCTTTGTACATAGCAGATTCTCCCACTGAGACAAAATTTTCTCACTCTTTTCTCAGAAACAGCTATGCATCTCTCTCTCTATAAAGAGAACTTTCTTTCCTCCCTCACTCATTCGAAACACAAAAATCTCCAAATCTAAATAGTATTTGGTCTCTAAAAAAATACAGTAACGTTTGAGATTGATGACTCTTTGGGACTGAAAATATTTTGTAAATTTAGATACGAAAATTTAGAATATTATTGAGGTCAGATTGACCAAACGGAGTCCACAGAATGATTTAGAAGCACCCTATGTATTTATAGAACCGAGCGTGTAGCAGTGGAAGAAGACATTGTATTCCTCCGTAAACAAGGAGTGATTGCAGATGTTTCTTTTCTTTTATTTATAAATAAAGACCCTCAGCTTTTTGTTTCAAAATGTTCGTAGCGTGTTATCAAAATAAGCTTGAAGGCTCGTCCGGGGTATGCAAGGCATCACTTCACTAATTTGGATAAAATCGCATGTGTCGAAGCTCCTTTTTGTTCTGCAAATTTTAAAACTAGAATATTTCATAATGCGAAGAAACTCTGCAGATTGCTTGTTTACTTCCCCTTCAAACGTTACGGGTAGAGAAACTTAAAATGAAAACGTCTGGTATCAGCAGTATGAAAGCAAATCCATTTGAGTCCAGAAAGTCTCTACGGCCATTTGTTGATAGTGATTGTCTTTCAACAGTTACGATCGGATGACGCAGCTTTATCTGGGCAGTTTCAAAAGGCAGCCAAGAGTTGCCCTGTCCTCTTTCCCACAAGAGACGGTCGTGGTGTGGAAGAAGATGTTATCCGCTAAACACACTCCGACTGCACTTAGCTTTCTGTATTGCTTTTACTTCATGTCAGTGGAAAGAGGCGACCTTGACATGAGATTCTAACAGATTGTAAAATTTATCTTTAAAGCAGAGCCCCACCCCAAATTTGTTTTAGTGCATCACCGCACTCCACCCTCTGGGCGGATTTCGGATCAAAAAGAAGAAAGACTTTGCTTGCTAACTTTCTCCCTTAGGGACGCCCATGAGTTTGATGATCATTGACCACTGTCACTAATTTAATATAATTTGTAATTTCCAAATACACTACCACCAAATAAATAAAAGGGATTTTTCGCAATATTTGTGTACACACGTTTTCTCGACACCCTTTCTTGTAACTTTTGAAAAAAGGAGTCTTCAGTGGCAATATGCATAATCATTACACTAGTTAACGCACTGCGGTAACAGCTAGAAACTCCCAAAACATTTGAAGTGTTCACTGTAGTTAACGCAGTATGTTAACTAGTGCATGGATTATGCATACGGCCAATGCCTCACCAGCAGCCGTGTGTATAATCCTTTCGTTAACGCACTGTAGTAACCGAGTAAAACTCCCAAAACAATAGTTGTGTTCAATGGGGTAAACGCAATAAGTTAACTAACATGGATTATGCATACGTCCCCAGACCTAAATCCGGCACAGGGTTAGATTATGAATCTCTAGCTTTTCTTGAGAATATAGAAACTCTCGTACATGATACGAGTTCAAGCACTTACAAATGCTCAGCGTGAGCAGCTACAGTGGCCTGTCGGTGGTGAACTACTGGGAGCCAGACACGAAATTCGGTCAGACGTGTGACGCTAGTCATGGGCCGATACCTAAAATTTAGAGTATCGCTCTACGCAAACTCGAGCTCTAAGTATCGATTCTATTTCGATTCTCATTCGTTGTACCCGGTAGACATTTCAGTCCTTTCGAGACTTCTAAGACTCTCGATCATTTCAACACCGCTAGATTTTGCAACAGGGAAATCCGGAAGCTAATTTGGTGCTGATGATAGGAATTATCATCCTTTTTTACCCTTTTGGATAAAATTTGGAATAAAGTCAGGCTTTGCAGTGAGGAGACTGGGAGCTAGTTATGTACTGAGGATCGGAAGATGAGATCGAAATTAATTCGATATTTTGATACCTCTAATACTTTCCACATCTTTGATTCTTTTGATACTCCGATACTTTTCTTACTTACGAAACTTTTAATACTGAATCAAAATTCCTCCATATCGAAAGTATCGATGCTCAGATATGATACTGCGCTCCACAGTGTGACGCCCAGTCTACTTGTATGATAATATAAATCTAGTCTAGACCAAACTTCTACCGTCTTTGGTCTAGACAATACGATAATGAACTTTCAAGGAACAAAGACGATGCACTCGTTAACGAGCTTCATTCGTTATCCTTAGACTGCCTACCTTCTTTTCCCTTTTGACCTTTTCAGCCAGCAAGCCTGTGCTCAATTAATTAGCTGGAGCTTAAAGGCAATACACCGCTAATGGTTTTCTTAATTCTTCCTTTTAACCCGTGTTAGGAGATTGTGTGACACATGAGCTTTCAGGATGATTAAAGCCTGCCTAAACAAAAACACATGCATGTTCTGAACCTTCTGCTCTGTGAGTGCAAGGCTTCAAGACGAATAACTCACAGGCGCCCAGAACATACCCCAGGCGTTTCATTATTTTCTTCACTTAATTTGTCCATCCTTTGCAGAGGGTAGGCAAAAAACACCACGCTAATACTCAGGTAGGCTTTATTGTTGTCTCCTCTCCTAACATATGATGATATTTGCATTATATGGCTGATCTGCATTCAGAAGCCTGTCATCCACATGTCAGGACTTTATGAACTTCTTCGATCTGTATTCACAATGCCGCGTAATTTTGGTGCGCCCGCGAAACCAATCAACAACATGAATGTTTTGGGGGTTTCGCGGGCGCACAAAGTTACGCGGCATTTGTGCATTACGTTTCCTGTATCTGTATGCATAATCCCTACGTTAAATAGTGTACTAGCTGCATTAAACCACAGTGAACCGTACTACTGTTTTGGGGGTTTCCCGTGGTTACCACAGTAAGGAGTATGCATACAGATGTTCTTGGATGCTCTGAAGTCGCCATGATGAGATCCAAAAACCTTCGCCCTGTTTCACTGGTGCAGCAATTTTCAAAAGTTTTAATTTTTAAATGTCACCATTTGGAATCTCTTTTGCCCCCTCCCCCCCCTTCTCATAAAGATTGCCCATTGACCCTCGACCCCGCTCCCCTCCATTTTATACAGCACAGTGTGGAAAACTGTTATTCCGCATGATATAAACTCGTCAATCATCTGCACTGTAAAATGTAGTTTGGAGCTTTGCTACGTTTGCACTCTTATGGACATTGATTAATTACTCAACGACTGCTTCATACTGGGTTACTAAGTAAAACGTTTTGCGGGGCTGAGAGACTAGACTATTTTGTTTCGGATCTGGCAAATTAAAAAAAAAAGGATTCTTTTTTATGTAAAAAATACCTGTTGTCTATTGAGTCTGTTCATCTTCTTGCTTGAATATAAACAAGGCGTCCATCTGAGCATGGTTAAAAATATCTTGCAGAATTTAGAGATTAGACTATCTATCTCAGATCTGGCAAATTAAATTTTTTTAAAAAAGGCCCTCGTTGCTGTAAAAATACCTGTCTTATATAAATTTAAAACAGCTATCTGTACCTCGATCTAATTTAAGGAAGTATGGTGATAGGGCTTTCTGTTATTCTGGGCCTCTTATTTGTAATTCATTGCCAGAAAATATTAGAAATTCTTCCAGTTTTGAATCATTCAAATGCCAGTTAAAAACACATCTATTTGTGAAGTACTTGTCAGAGTGGCTACTGCAGTCCGCATTTGGAATGCTTGCTGTATCAAGAATAATTTTGAAATGTACATCTATATTATGCAATAAGTACGTGTGAGTGTGTATGTTTATGCTTGTAATACGGCTGGTGGTTGAAAGAATTCTTTGCGATGTAACGCACCTCGAGCTTTTCGGGGGTGAGGCGCTATAAAAAATTCTCTTTATTATTATTATTATATCGAGGCTATTCATTTTCTTCCTTGAATATAAGCAGGGCGTATATAAATGAGCATAGTTGTGTGTGTATGAGAAGGGTGCGGGTGGGGAAGAGTAGGGAAAGGAGACGGCTAGGGGAGGGAAAGAAGTGTGCTGCTGCTTCTTACAATTAAATGAGGAATTTGTTGTTATAAAGAGTCCCCCTTCTTTCTCCCTCCTGTCC
>JAWQUT010000409.1:515688-553875 GCA_033807755.1 Ellobium chinense | reverse complement strand
GAGAGAGAGAGAGAGAGAGAGAGAGAGAGAGAGAGAGAGAGAGAGGGGGGAGATGAGGAAGAGTGACTGCTCCCATGTAGAAGGCAGTCGCCGGCCTTTAGTTAGATCGGCCACTATTGTTGCCACGCATGCTTGTGGTTCATTCTGATGGTGGACCGGTCAAAAGGTAGTTCCAAAATGTTCATTTCATCATTAGCTTTAATGACATTGTCATTTAATTGTCATTGTATTCTACAGCGCTTGCCCTCTTCGGAGATATGGTGGGCTGTGGGTGACTTTCTGTGCTAGAAGTATTTTCTGTGACCTCACACCCGCATTCAGTTTTCTGTCTCGTTTCAAGAATCAGATGCAACTTGTCTTACCCTTTTTGCAGTCATAAGTCATTCCCTCTGTCAAAGACTGGCAGTAAATGGCACTGGGGCTGCTTTGCTCTGATCCTCAGAGCCACTTCCCAGCCCTCCCCAAGCAAGCTACCCTTTCTTCTCTTTCCGTCTCATAATAGTGGGAATGGAAGAGGTCTTGGGATGGTGAGCTTCGTCAAATCCTTGCTCTGCTCTCTCCACTGCCGCAATTCGGTTGCTGCCGCTTGTCAACTTATGCATGCTAGGCACATGAAACTTACCCACAATTTGGTCATTGCCTTTATCCCATGAACTCGTGCATGTATAAATGTGTATAATTATACCGTCATGGGTTCACATGCCGAAAATGAGAACCCTCGCGGCTGGAGATTGTGGCGTCGCTTGAGTACAAGAGGAGTCCCTGAACCTGTAACGTTAGTTAAACGCACTTTACTATGCTAAACTACATGGTCACAAGGAGCGAAAACAGCCTGTAGAAGATTTTTGGGCTAACGGAAACTCGAGCTACGACATTCAGAAAAAAAATTGAAAGCTTTAGAATGTGAGTGTTACAGGTAAAAGTCTGCTGTGGTACTGAAAGAGTTTAACTCTTTGGATATTCGACAAATTAAAGCTCTCATAACTTCAATGCGTGTAATTTTTAATTGACACCCACAGAACGAAGCAAAATAGTGACCAGTCATTTATAATACAAAGCTCGCAATAAAACGAAAGGCCTTCAGCAAGGATCAGAGTTAAATGAAACCATCATAAAAAAAAAACGATAACAGAATCCAAGCACTGCGTAAAGCCTTTCTCACTTCTCTCTTGTAGTATAGGGTGATCTAATTAAAACTTACATAGGTATGAATAAATAAAAGCATGATTTCAGCATTACGGGTATGTCCCAATACAACTGAATATGATTCTGCCCAGGTACGACGCAAAACTTTCTGAAAAATGTAAAATGGATTTATTAAAGATATTCAACATTTCGTGCCCAATACTTTTTAAAACTGACAATTCAGTAAAAGACGTACAAAGACAGGCAAGTAAATACGAGTCTGAGGGCCAGAAATAGAAATAGAAATTGAGCAGCTGAGCATGTCTCCATACAAGATAGTCTATACAAGTAATTACTTGTCCATGGCATTCTGTCCAGTTTGAGAACCTCTCGTTGCCTTTGCTGTAATCCCGGGTCGCCACAGTCCTTAATTCTGTCAAGTTTAATCACCTTTAAGCAGTCGCCCCGTCCTTAAGCCCCAAGGTATGTGACAAGGGCAGAATCAACTGCCCAAGAAGCAAAATACTGCAGAGATTAACTCTACGGAAGGATTTTGGAGCAGTAATCCGTCTCTTAAATCCGACTGCCGATAATCCGCACCGTTCTTTAGGTGCGCCTAATTGTTTTTAGACTTTGAAATTAACATGAAAATATAGCACCTCATGGTGGATACGCAATACGGTGCTGGTACATTAGTCTTAAATACTGGGAATCTTTGTATTGCGAATTGCCTGTGGGCGGCGGGACAATGCCCTTGGTGTCATAGACAAGTATAAGGAGCTGATGACTCTAAATCTCTGCACATGGGCACGATTTTATTCAATATTTTCCAATTTTATGTCATAGTTAAAATAAAACAAAATATGAAGTCCATGCAACAAGAATAGTATAGTAGGATATCTGTATAACTGACACTGCTCGATCTGGTGTCCAATCCAAGTATCCGATATCTGGGTCAGCGCTACCTTAAACAGCATCGTTGTCACCCAGATCTTCTGATAATGATAAAGAGCAGTAGTTACTTATGTAGACTATGTTGTATTGGGACATGCCCGTAATGCTGAGACATGCTTTTATTCATTTAAACGCCTTTCATTAGATTTCTCTGCACAATGAGAGATAAGTGAGAAAGGCTTAACACAGTGTTTAGCTCTGTTACTGTGTTTTTTGATGATATTTATGATGTCACTTACAATGAGTATTTATTCTGCAGTGGTGCGCCCATGTCACTATATGTCCAACCAAACAGGTGTGCATTTCTGTAGCCCTGTCCCTTCTTCTTTGTGATTTATAACATTCAAGGCTATTGCAACAGGCCGATATGGTACAAATGGATAGGTTTTGTTTTGCCTTCTAAGTATAGTGCAGCCGGTAGGTGTATTTTAACCGGTATCATGTGTGTTCATAATAATAGTATTAATAATACAGTAATAACAATAAGCATTGTAAGTCTGAGACCAACGCCCACTCACTTAAGTTCACATCATTATTACCCCAACAGGCCAGATTACTCTAGGACATTGTCAACTTAAACACTGCCGTTGTCATTAACAAACACTAATTACTAGTATTCTGACTATAGCCAGGATTCCATTTCACAGACGGAAGGGGGGGGGGGGCTGGAAGAAATAATTATGATAAATGAACATGATGTGAATCAGACCTATGACCCGCAGATCTTGGGTCTGATGCCGTAACCATTCGAACACCCTATATATTATATTGCTGTGATCGTGGCGGGGAAAGTTACGGCTCTGGTTCTGATAGATAAACATATATCTCACATACTTATTACTGATAACCACTGATACAACCCGATACATGGCGTCCATTACCTGAGAGGTGGATCGTAAAACTTTTCTGTTTTAAAATGTCCTCACGAGGCTTTTTACAACCGATTAATGCTTTTTGTAAGTGTTTGCACTGTTCTGGTGTACATTATTGTCACCCATATTGATTATGATTTATAAGGTCATAGATTTTTATTTTATGACTTTCTAGAATCTTATACGAGTATTATGTCAACACGTGCGATATCTGCAAATAGTGAGTTACATCCTGGTTCATACGATCCAATCATTCAACAAATCCACGCTCTTGCTTTCGTTTTACAACAGAAAGACAATAATTCCAAAGTAAGCTTTAATTACGTCTGGCACTAACAGGTCCTATCACCCAGAAGAGATAAAGGCAATTCTGTTTATTGCCGGCATTATCAGTAGATAAAGCCCTTGTCTCTTGGGGAGCAATGAAGTAGCTTACTGACGCCTATTGTTTTTTCTTCTTTCTACTGTGATCTGAGAGTATTTTTACCAAAGAGGCTGAAGTACTTTTCTCTGGCCCAATCTTTTATGAGGAAGAAAATGGGAGGGTTGGGGGTCGGGGGGAGTGATTTTGACATCTGCATGCAAGGCTCAAATTGTACCTGAAACCTCAAAACTGGATGCTTTGCTAGATCACGGGCCGTTTTTGGACAATTCTACATCTTGACATTGGCTGGCAGGACCCCCCAAAAATGGGGATTTTATACATTAACGGATTAACTGGCTTGTACAAAATGAGTGATTTGGCTCTTCAATAGGTGCCTGAAATCAGTCTCCTCCCTCTCATGGGGTCCTTGTACTAAGGAGAGTGAGGGGGGGGGGGGGGGGGGGNGGGGGGGGGGGGGAGGGAGGTGGAGGGGAGAGGTGTGCTATTTACAGAGCTGGCTAATCTTCACTGTTCTTCGACACTGTAAGATAATGCTTCATGACTTCTTTTTTTTCATGTGGGATAATTTACATGTCTGTTGATATCTCCTCTGTCTCCCACAAATTCAGCTTTCTAATCTCTCCGAATACATGACACCTTCCGGCACCCTGTGGCATTTTCGGGAAGGCTTATTCCCTTTCTTGAACTGTTCTTGGAACTGATAGTAGGTAGAACCGGTATGTGTGATTCCCTTTGTTCCTGACTGGGGGTTATATCGTTGGAAGAGTTCACGTGTGATCACTCCAAGAGTTCGACATGCGAGGAGTATCGAGATAAAGAATAAAGTGTCAAAGGTATGAAGAAAGAACAGAAACTTTGGAAGTGGAAATTGGATATAGAAGAAAGACTGCGCTTCGATACGGTACACCAGGCGATAAGTTATGTTGTATGTGCTAATAATAGAGAAGCAGGACGTTTGTACATACATGTACAGTGTACAGGTATATATATCTTACCGTTTGCCCGCCCTTCGTTCTTTGGCTTTGTTTACTGTCGTCTAGAGAGGTGGCCCAGGCGGCGACTTTATCTTGTCTTGCAATATCATTGATAGTCTATCAATGCAGGCTGCAGCAATAATAGGTTTCTAAATAGCTTATTCGATCTTGGTAATGTCTTAAGTATAGTGGATAAAGGGAGTGACTGGGATACATTCGATGCCATCTGTTCTTCACTTGTTGAAAATAAATTCTGGATCTAGTGGTGATGCTTTGTAATAATATTATATTTTGTGAACCTACCACGGGCGTCAGTGTATGATAATGATATAGACAAGAGGCACGAGACTGACAAGGGACAAGGCCTTCTCTGCGTACTTGATTAAGAAACCTTACTTGCTGAATGCTGAATAAATTCTGTGGCGATTCTTACCGTGTATGACAATGTAGAACGTCGAATTCCACAAATTAGATCAAAGTTTGTTATGCTATCTTTTCGTTCATAATTTTAGGGCTGTGTCTGATGACAGTTGTCCTATTCGTATCAGAACTCAAACATTTAAAGGTGTAACATTTTCATGAGGTCGTACGAATAAATAGGTTACATTCGAACATATTTTTTTTTTATATATATTTTTTTGTTTTTACTTTTGTGATATACATTACTATACGTGAAAACAGCGGATATCTGTGGTGAACATAATAATTTGTCCAGTATCCAGTCTTTGTTCGTACAAATTACAGATGTTGGAAACAAACCTTACCAGGCAATATTATATAACTGACTCCGCTTAATTGCAACTTCTCGGGAGCATGAAAATGTTGCTATTAAAAGGATTCGAGATTGTTTATAACAGATAATTATACAGATATATCGCTTTATGTTTGTGTGGACATGTCGTAATTAAGCAAACGTTGCGATCATCTGAACTGTGATTCAAAGCTAAGAAAGAGCTATTGAAAAGGTCAGTGAAGACTAATCTTCACCATGAAGAACATGAACGAACTGAATCTCATGAATGCAGAGTGCGTCATATAATATGTACTGCGACTGACCTTAGGCCTAAATCTAATAAACTTGTGTAACTTATGAACCTATTATTTTAAGTTTAAGACATTAATAGGCACGAGCTCATCGTGGCGAATTTTCGTGGTATCCGAATTCTTATGATGTTCGAGTTTTTGTGGTATTAGAGTTATTGTGTAATATAGACTTCCAAAGCAAAGACTCGGGGACAAGGAGTTTACAATGAGTAAGTGAATTTTTCGAGTGCATGATGGACGAAGTGAGGTCTCATTGTAAAGTTATCTCAAGGCCGGCAGTGTGACTGTTTTTAGGAAAGGTTCAACACAAGGCTAACGGGAGGAGAGACAATGAGTTCCCAAGACACTGTCTAGTAAGTGACCAAACTTGATTGAGACCAGTACAGTGCTAGACATCCAAATCGATGTATAACTATGACACAGTGGATAGAAAGACTGTCACGGTCAAAGATGATGTCTCCTCTCTATGCTCGATTACTTGTTGAATCTTGTTAAATGCTAAACAAATTCTATAGCATTATTCTGTACCAGAACAACATGCTTGAAGAACAGTCCATGAGCCGATGGAACATGAGACCGGTAGGTAGCAGGGACGAGCTTTGGCCGAGAGGAAGATGACCTAGACTATGTGAAAATGACATGTGACAGATTTCATGTCATGTTTCTGTGTAGAAAATACAATAATATAGAAAGGAAAAGATGACTTTAAAAAGTATATGATATGAAGGCAAACCGCGGTTGCTATTCAGACAAATACTGTATAATCTATGTATCTATAGATTAGATAGATAGATAGATAGATAGATAGATAGATAGATAGATAGATAGATAGATAGGTAGGTAGGTAGGTAGGTACGTAGGTACGTAGGTAGATAGATAGATAGATAGATAGATAGATAGATAGATAGATAGATAGATATTCAGAATGCTCCCCCCCCCCAAAAAAAAATATTTTTGTTTAAACTGCCAAAGCCATAATCAGTTCATGAAAGACCCTTTGTAGACTATATCATTCCGTTGACATAACATTCCACTTGAGTCCCCCAAACCACATTTATCACCACCATTTTTTTTCCTGGAACAGCATTGAATTACATGTTTTCTTTGCTTCAGCAGACCTAAATAATTCTCCTATTCGCATGCTGATATGTCTGTCTTTCAGTCTGACTGTCTGTTCGTTTATCTGCTGATATCTGTCCATATTTCGTACCACATATTGCAATGCAAAAAAAAAAAAAAGATCCGAATCTAAAAAAAATATGTGCCTGTGAAAATCATTTCTCCAATATCCCATTTAACCGACACCTTCACGAAATTCAAAAGCGTTGGCAGCTCCATTATCTCACCACAGGATTATTGGGTCTTAGACCCGTTCGAATATCTGGAGTTAGAGTAGGCTGATCCAACGTTAATTACTGGCTAATACTAAGTAATATATCGGCACACATTCTCCCTCTCGTGGAGTTCATTTTCCTCTGTTGTGTACACACACGCCAGCAGATTAACGGTCACTAAGGTGGAAAGGCCCCCCTGTGGTGGCATGGACTAGCCGCAGTGATGGTAGATGTCTGATTGTTGTTATTTTTCTACCAGATTTGATAAGGTTTTGCTGACTTAAACATTGTATTATTACTGCTATTGTCGAATATTAGATTATTGTTGCTATTGTAGCTGTAAATGTAGTTGTCGTCGTCAATATTTCGTCACGCTCATTCCACATTCACCTACTTTATTGTTTGATTATTTGAGTTGTTTCTATTACTTTGACCTTTAATTTATCTTTTTTTTTCAAGTAAAACAAATGTAGACTTTTGACTCGTTATTAATCCCAATTTTACAAGCTAAAACATATCTGCCTCATTGTTTTGCTTTGAGCAGCAGACTGACAGCGCTAAATTTCTATAAACCTCAAAAACTGACATAGGCAAATATGGAATGAACAGTGACGATTTGTAAAGATTAATAAATACATGTGACAAACTACTGCCTTAATTTCAGACATATTAATAAAAAGAAACTTAAACCAGAGCTTTGTAACTGATAAGTTCTAGAACATTTCGGTTAAAACTTTCATCACTTTAAATCTAACTTTCGTGAATTTGGCTAGATGAGCTTGGCTCATAATAATTCGTCGCCCATCACACGAAGGGGCGTATGCAACATTTTGGGTGGTCTGAGCTGAAACTACTTTCCAAAGGCCGAAGCGAGATCTATGCTCTCACAAAGTGGCGTATCGATAGCTCAAATATTTTCGGAGACATTAAACATTTTCTGATTGGACGTATGTCATCAATAATTCTTAACCTCACTGAAACTTTCAAATGCTCTCTAGGAAAAAAAAAAACTAGCAAATATGGTATACGCCCTTTCGTGAGATTGGCGACGAATTATTCCCCGCGAGAAGAAGTTCAATGCAAATTTTTTTGCGAAGGACTTACTATTGTGCGAAGAAGATGCGGTTATGGTCATTTCTAGTTTCTATACCTCATCACTGAAACATTATCGTTCGTAGTTTGTTTTTCTAGCGGAATACTGGTTGGAGATTTTAGTGTCACATTCCCTGATACGACGTACATGAACCGATACACTTTGGACCTCAGCAAATATGAAAAAAAAAATATCCGGCGGAGCTCGCAAAAACGAGATTCTCGCAAAAAGACAGAAAAAAAAACCACTTATACAATAGTTAGTGAATAAAATTGATATAGATGTAGTAAATAAGACACTTGGCATCACAGTACTACAAGGAACTGAGTTTCCGAGTAAATGGTATTCGATGTCGCGAGATCGTATTGTTATATATCGTGGCCAATGTTTCTGTTAAGCGAGACAATAAATATGACAAGAAATTTACTTACGCAATGTGCAACGTACTTGAAAGCTTTTATTTTTAAGTATAAGACAGCTTTTGTTTTGAAGCCCGGATCTCTTAAGGACCGTTATAGCGGAGGTAAGCATTATGGCATGGACATTTTCTGATGTTACGATCATAACCCAAAACTACAATCAGATGTGAGTTTCAAGTAGTTCGAAACACGCAATACGATCGTTACACTGTTTCTGGTATAATGGTCAATAGGAGATCCGACCTTGATAATAAAACATTATTTACATTATTTGATGTTTTAAACCAATTCGCTCCTTTCTGCATTTTTCAGCAGAAGAGCTGCCACCACAATGGGACATGGAAAGTGTTAATGTGACTGGAACAGACGTGGGGCTGGGATAGTTCTCGCGCGCTGAAACTAAAACTGTTGGCAAAACCCATGTCAGCTATGCTTGATTCGCTGTAAGAACCCGGAAATATGTCGGAGGAGGAAACCATTCCTAGTTCCAGGTAAGCCTGAATTTAATGTATTAGGATAGATCACTTTCAAGTATCATAATTGGAACGATAGTTGTAGTTCATATTAATGTCAATGTTGGTATTATCGTATGTATATGTTATTCATTTTAATGACAGGCAAGGCATGAGCCTCTAACCTGTCCATTCAGCAAAGGCAATAAACAAGTAGAATTTTTTTTTAAAATAAACAGGAAAAAAGCATCAGTTTTAATATATCTTATTTCTTTACTTATCAGCGTAGGCGGTGATCTGTAATATCTATTTCATTTTTGCCAGTGTTGTTGATATGGGTTTTCTCCACGTCGTTTCTAAGACTGCAATACCGTAGCCGCTCTACGTCACGAAATTGTCCACTCTTTATTCGTAGTGTGACTGTCTACAGTGCAGAATTAACTTTATCTAGCGGGAAGTTTTTGAGTAATTTGACAAATGGCTGGCGCAAAGCAAAGTTTACGAACTATGGCAAATGTAGGAAAAAAACGCAGGTCCTACATTTTGGGGAGGGCCCCTCACGACCGCACTAAATGTTTGCAAGCTGTCTGGTCAAATGGTGAATCTTAGGCCAGATTTCTCGTTCACTGACACATTGTTGTACAATCTGGCTGTTACATAGCAACTGAGAACATTCAATTACTTTACTATGCAAGTCATATTTTAATATCTACGTCCATTTTTCTTTTAAATAGACGGCCCTTTTATAACATGTTGCAGGCCCGGCACTAGTTTAATCCAGTTCAGGCTGTCCTTACCAGAGGCGTTAGCGGTAATCGAGCACCAAGCGCTTCACTGCCGCCTTACGATAAAACACAATTAGTAACGCCAATATCACACTTTCACACGAGGGCAAAACACTTTCCCATTGCTCCTCAATTTATCACTTAGTCAACACTCTAAATCTTGAGTTTCATTAATGTGAGTGTGAAGGTGTGTGTGTGTGAGAGAGGGAGAGAGAGAGAGAGAGAGAGCGAGAGAAAGGGAGTGAAAGAGAGAGGGAGAGGGGGTAGGATATGAACTGATTGTTAAGAACATTGTTATCGAATTGCTCATTTATAACAAGCCGTTGTCTGAGCTAAATAGACATGTTGTTATTGTTATTATTTTTGTCATTGTTATTGGCGCATATGGCTGGTCATCTCGGAACCATAAAACCTACAATGGAATAGCTGAGATGGAAAAATAGAGAACATTAGGCTCCACGCAAAGATGCCAAAAAGTGAAATTGATCTAATTTGAGGTATTCTGCCTTTTTCTGTATAATGGTATTTCTGATGTGGACGGTTAATGGGAATATAGAGAGTACTTACTATAACGTTGTTAACATCGCTTTGAGCCTGGGTGCTTAGCCTAAGCTCTCCATTCGTAGAGACAATGTAACCCAACTACGCCAATAAAATTTCACAAATAATGAAAATACTTCATTCCTTTCTTACTGTCTGGCCAGTCCCAGAGTTCACGTGACTCATCCCTTACATTTTTCCCTCTTCTTGCCGCTCTCTGTGAATCACAAACTTTCTGTGCGATTATGTTTCTTATCATAGTTAAGGTTTGGTATTACATCTTACCCTATTATCGTTAGCTTTGATTGTTTCTGAAGCGGACGGATATGAGGGAACGCTTGGTAGTACAGCTTAACTAGCATTGACATATACGACGCCCCTGTGATTAAAACAGATACCGAGTGGAGGTAAATGCCACTTTTGTTATAACCACCATTCTATTTTTTTTTTCAATTACACAGCTCTGCGGACCCTGAACCGGAGGACGAGGGGCCCACCTATCTGTTTGCTTCTGTACCATCCACCCCTAAAGACAAGCCCGCCGACATCCTTGTGAGATTTCAGGCCGTGAGTAGGGACAGCCCAGCTGTGGAGGTGAAGGCTGTTTACATCAGCTCACGATGCACCTTACTGGAAGCACGAAGGATCCTGCACAAGTTTTTTAGGTACGGAGCAATGCATAAAAATAGAGAATTAGAATCCTGTATAGCATCCCCCAGAGCCCTCTAAACTGGATCTTTCCACCCTCCTCCATTATAATTCTAAATCCTGAAGCCTCTTTGTGATGTCACAGAAAGCACCCCCCCCCCTCCTTCCACACACACACACACACACATACACACACATTTCCTCTATCATAATTAGGCCCACCGCCTCCTCCTCCTCCTCCTCTTCCAATGGAGCAGAAGAAGGGGTCAAAGAAAGGTCCTCCATTGTGAATATATCGCAGTTACCATATGTTATGAGAACTGAACTACCATGGATGGTCCTTTTTTCTGAAAAATGCACGAAATCATTTTTTCTGCTGGTTATTTAAGTTCATCCTGGAAAGTATTAGCCTTTCGGTAATTTTAAAAAACTATAATATTTTTTTTAATCCTGCCGAAAGAGAGCTGCCCCATTTAAGTAAATGACAACAGTATGCCTCTTAAATTTTCAACGATTGAATTCAACCACTTTTGAACTGGGATGTAAACAGCTCTCTCAACTGGTAAAAAGTCTATAAAGGTTGAAACTCATTTTGCCTGAAAAGGTTTTCTGGTTTTATGTGTGATTATTCTTAAGGTACAACACCTTATCGAAACAACATGTCTTAAGCTCCACCAGTGCATCAGCTGATCTCAGTTTACCTTGGCAGAAAGGCTGATCGGGTGTAGAATAAAGTCTACAAATGCGCATTAATGCATATCGAATTAATTTTTCTCCATAAATGTGTCACCAAGATTACTGTGTCATTAAAGGTTACCAATGTGCAAATGTGTAAAAAGGTTGAGATTGGTCTGGAACAGAAAGGAATACATGTAGGTGTCTTTCAGATACGAGTGTCGGAAGTATCGCCAGAACACAGGAATGCACTTATCACTTTACCTTTCTAAACAATCTGTTTCAGTGGGACCTTTGACAGAGGCTTCATCTTCCTGCATCATGGAAAGGAAGTTTTCCCTCACAAGGAGCGAGTCTTACGACTGATTGATGTTATGCCTCGACTGCCACTGGGCAAACCCAATGAGTTTTTTAAATATCCGAACGTTCAATACAAAAAGGTAAGTTTATCATAAACCATGAGGTATTATGTAACTACATCACTGTTGATACACTGCGATAACAGTTTTCCAAGCTCTTTGAATATACACAAATACGGTGTCGGTAAGTCGCTATTCTGCGACAAAAAGGCACGTAATTGTGATTTAACGATCAATAATTATTGTTTTGGCAGTATTGTTAAGGTGCCCAAAATAAGTACTGGAGATAACTAGATGATTTGCAGTGACCAGCACTTTGTGCTGTCCTCAAACTTTGAAAATTGTATATACTTTGGGAAAGCAAAATTGCACTGAAAATCCAGCATGTGTCATTGTATGCCTTCAGTCATCTAATACTGCAATAATAGTATACCAATATTTGGAAGGCAGGTCATTCTGAAAACACGCATGTATTGTGCTTTTGCAGAGATAGCGCTTGCTAAATGTAAGGAAGCTTAATCCTTTCTCCCACCGCCTCCCGCCTCCCCTCTCCCTTTTTATCCCCGGCACCCCTTCCGGAATATTATCGTATTAAGGTCTGTAAAAGAGCAAGCAGGTAGAAAAGCTTTACAGAATCACAGCACAATACAAAGGACGTTTCGGCAAATATACTTTACTTTCGTAGTAAGGTCTGAAACATCACGCGTAAATATTGTTCTATAACATGAGATAGCCGGATATCCTTAACAGTTATGACAGTCATGAAGTTCCCACAGGAAAATCTGTGACCTCACTGCATAATAAGAACAGAAAGGAAGCGTGCAGGTTGATAATTAAATTAAATTAAACAGGAAGCTTAATTACCCCTAGCTAAACTCTCGGATTGATCATAATTTAGTTGACTTAGCCCATTTGAAGTGTCAGTCTCATAATATACAGTCTCAGGTAACGGAAACGTGCGTCACTGGGCATGTTTATTAACGATCCTGCGCTGTTTTGTTCTTTGTAGAAGTGCTTCTGTCATAAGCCGGAAGTGACCTGTTTCCTGTTGTTTTAACGTGTCAGAATAATTACAGCGCACACCTTGTGGTAGTTTACCTGAAGTTGCCCAAGAGACGTCAAAACAGATACCCAAATCAAAAAGCAACCGGAAGGATTGGGCGTGGGTGCTGAAGACTGAAAGATGGACGTTTATTTACATGCCAAGTCCCGTATTAAATAAACAACGAGTTTTGGCTGAACATAAATGATCACATCCTATAATTACACGCATAGTCTGATGTAAAACGTACAATGTACGCACAAATTATAGGGCCAGAGGAGGGGGATAAGCAAGGAAAAAAGCAAGGCTGTGAGCAGTAAAACAATCACAGTGCGGCAAGTGACTTGTTTTTTTCCATGTGAGAGGAAAGCAGAATGTTTAATGAACCGAGTTGTTCATATCAAGAATTGTAAAATTACGCTTTTCAACCAGAGACCGCAGCTTTATTTTACTCCTATAGGCGGTGTCTATGTACTTCGTTTTGCTTCATTTTTTGTCTATTGTTTCGACCCCTATTGGATGCCCCGGAACAAGTACGTGTTTTTAAGAGGGTAGGGAAAGCGTTGGACGTTACGAGCATGACATGAGTAGGTCCACTGATTCTTTATGATCTATGACCATATCACTTTTCAAATGAAATAGTTTAGTTATTGTTTTTGTGTACCTACAGCTCTCCTTGGATAAAGATGGCCGCCGTGTTGTGACCTATTTTGCTGGCATCGTTTTCTTGTGCGAGAAAAGCACTCATGAAAGATGGCAGGGGCAACAACTGAGGAAAGAGCTGAGCGCAGACAGAATAGAAGGGTTCTCTTTTCTCCCAGCAAACATTATGTCTGCTAACGAAAAGATTACAGGTAAGCACAACCACAACATGAATCCTTGCAGTTCATCAAAATTACAGTCTGATTCACTTAGATTCATTATGCATATAATATATATTTGAACAATTGCCTGTCTTACTTCGTCTGTATGACATTTGTCTGGTCTTCTCCCCACTGTCTTCCCCTTCACAAAATACAACAGCACTTTTTCTCTCTATGCACACACAGTTCTCTCTCTCTTTCTCTCTCTCTCTCTCTCTCTCTCTCTCTCTCTCTTTCTCTTTCTCTCTTTCTCTCTCTCTCTCTTGTTGCAAAATGATGCTTTTGAAACAGCAGATAGTTCACTTAAAGACAGAAAATTCACATCCTATCAAATATTTCATTGTAGTTTGCCGTTGTATGCTGTTTAGAGATTGCATGAGAGAATATGATCAGTATGAATGAGTCCTTTCAATGAATACAAACAATTTTGTATTCAGTGACAAACAATTTGATATATAACATTCATATATATAGTTTCTATAATCTCATCTTTTGTTAGTATATGTAATGAATAGCCTGACGGCTGAAAAAAAGGAAAAACAAAAGTAATTGGTTATAACAAGTTAAAAAAGGTAGTATTCAAAGATTTAGAGTAATAAATTGCTTCATAATTCTGTCTCACTGCCAGGATCCAGTGTGGACCAGATATGTGAACTGGCAGCTTTTGGTTCAACGGGCGCACTGACCGTGCAGTTAGAGAAGCTACCTCCCGAGACAACCGCCGAGACATTCCGAGATCGATCCTTGGCCACGCCCCTTCACTATGCATCCACCAATGGCCACGTGGGCGTGGTTGAGATAATCGTGGGTAGGTTTGGGAGAGAGACACTATACCTCAGCGACGCCAACGGCAAGACACCACTTCACAGCGCCCTCTACGCTCATCGAATGGAGGTCGTGAGCTATTTGCTTCAGCTAGGTCCCGATCTGCAGTGCAAAGACCACCTTGGTTACAGCTGCAATCGTTTGATCACCTCACTGTCCGACAGAGACACATTATTTCTTCTGGAAAGAGTAGAGCCATCTGTTCTGGAATCATCCCTGGTGCTGCATTTCCTCAACTTTGCGTTCCAGACTAAACAGATTCAAGCATGCAAATATCTTTGTCAGTTTGTACATCCTGTGAAAGCACCGTTTTACAGGCCACCACTTCACCAAGCTGCAGAGCTTGGAGACAGCGAAATTATAGAGCTGCTTCTTCAGCACCGTTTATCCCCTCGGGTTGTTTTCGACAAGGACTACTGTGACAACATTAGCATCGTCTCGGAGGAGGTGTATCGACGCAACAGCATGGGCAGGGAACTGAGGGCATCTCAGTCCCACCTTCCTGGAATAGAAGAAAAAGAAGCATATGAAACAGTGGAAAGTCTTGCCAAAAAGAAGAAATACGAAACAACTGAACTGGACGTTATTTCAGATCTGGATATCATGTTGGATGACATTGTGGATACTTTTCATCGACCCGATGTTCACGATTCCGATGGTCATCTTCCTTTCCACTATGCTTGTCAGCACGGCCACACCGACACTCTTGATTTTCTGTACTTTAGCAGTATGAGCAACGACGACTTTGTCAAAGGTGTGAAGCTGGCACTGTATTGGAATAGATTTGCTACTGTGCAGCATCTGGTTACCCTCAGACCCGAGTTCACCTTGACAAAATCTCTTCTAAGCACCGTGGTGAAAGAGATCGACAAAAATCTCTGCAAGAGAGGCAAGTTTCTGTTGCCCGCTCTCAAACACAATCCTCTACTGCTAACCAGATTTGTGCCTCAGGCGGCTGCAGAGAATGACACCAATGTGCTGACTCTGCTGCTGAACTTAGAAGTGCCCATGACGGGAGAGGATTTCATGAGAAGGTAGGGCTTGGTTTCTCGTGTGCTTTTTCTGTAAAGAAGAAGTTACACTCTATTATCAAAATGGGCGGGATTATATTTTTAAAAGCTTCTATTCATGTCTGTCTGCCTGCCTGCCTGCCTGCCTGCCTGCCTGCCTGCCTGCCTGCCTGCCTGCCACTTTAGTGTCAGGTTTGAGAGAAGGAGGTGTAATCATGGAATTATAACATAGTTATTGGAATTTATCTTACAGGCGATCTTTTTGCTTAAATAAACATGCAAGCTGGCCAAGTAAGCAAACTCACCGCATGTCGGGACATTTTACGTAACTAGGTGTCAATTAATGTATACGAATTTGACGTCATCAGATGGACGTCTGCCTACTTCACGCTTTCTGTGTCTTACTGAATCTTAATATGGTAGGATCACGGCTTTAGTGGAAACACGTATGTTTTCTAGAAAGTGTCGCATAAGATAAACTATAAGGGGTAGTTGCACTCAATAAATTCACTCCGTCCATAATTATTTTGGACACTGTGGCGTTCCTGTGGGTCAATGAACTCTTCGCCAGGCACCGAGTAATTTACAATTCATGCAGGATGACATCTATTGTTCACTGGGTTTAGTTATACGAGAACACTGGCTTTCTTAGTAAAACTTCAGAGATTTGCTTTCAACCGAAAAAAAAATATCATTTTCTATGGAAAATTCTAGATTAATTCCAGAACGTCTGACATTTATTTTTTTAAATTGGTTCATTCAACGGGTGCGTTGTAATACACAGGATAACCAATAACTTTTGTAGTAATTCGCTTCAGGCATTGAATATATTAAATTCTGCAATGTTTTTAGTCAGTAGGAATCCTGAGAAGTGAACTTTCCTCCTGTTTACGATTTTGAACGCATGGTTGGAATAAACAAAACATTACAGTGTTGCTTTTCTCCCACCATGTTTACATGCTCTGCAAATAAGAAAGTTATGGCAAGATTAGATCGGAACTGGTCATGACTCAGTACAGATGCGTCAAAGAACATATTCTACGAGATCTACGCGAGATCTACGCGTCTCGTGAAATTACCCTTAGCTCTTGATCTCTGCAGGTCTCCTCTGCATGAAGCTTGCCAGCGAGGCCACGAGGCGGCTATGCGATTTCTGTTGCTTCGTGGTGCAGACCCTAACTGTAGGGATTGGCGAGGGTCTACGCCCCTCCACTATGCCTGCGCTGCTGGGCAGCTGGATGTGGTCACAGTTCTGGCTAGCAGAAAGGAGGTCGAGCTTGCTCCTTTGGGTGAGCTATTATTTTTTCTGTGTTCTCCGTGTTGACGACAGTAATGATGACATTGAATGAGTAATCTATTCTATCTCTCTTTCTTTTGTTCTCTCTTTCAGTTTCCATGGATGATGGACTGTTACGTTCTGTTTTTATATTTAGAGTTCTTACAGAGACGACGATAAAAATGAAATAAATGATAGGAAGGATATGGGAGCCGCTGTTAATGTTGTCGCTGCTGCTGTTGTTGCTGTTGTTGTTATTGTTGTTGTTGCTGTTGTTGTTGTTGTTGTTGCTGTTGTTGTTGTTCTTCTTGTTTTTATTATTGTTGCTGTTGCTACCGCTGCTGCTGCTGCTGCTCCTACGGATGATGATGATGATGATGATTACATTTTGCATATCCCCCTTTCCTCACTCCATTATCGCCCAATCAAGTTCGTAATTTTCCCAGTAATTTTTTGTCTTTCTCTGCTATCCACCCATTTTTACGGAACAGCGACTTAATTTGAGTTTTGACTGAAGAAGATATCTAACTAAAATGTTTGCATACTGTAATTTAGGAAAAAAAATCAGTTCTTATTTTTTTCGATAGTTTCTTCAGGATTAAATACAGCAGCTTATATTTCCTATTTCTATTTTTACCGATGATCGTGATGATATGGTTTACTTTTGCTGTTCTATTCTGTTTTCCTGGAAACCAAGACAAGTTTCATTTAAACATAATAAAGTTATTCTTCATTATCTTATGCTCTTATCTTATGACTACAAGATCGTTACAACTGTGTAATGTTCCCATTAAGTCTTTAAAAATACAGTAAAGAGCTTGCGTATTCACTCTGGAATCTTTGTTGCCATAGTTATAGCATCGGTGCTGAATGCACCCATAGCTGGCGTTCACCGTGCAGTTATTGTAATTCTGACAATGGGATCCCATCCCTCGTTTATGCTCGAGCGCTCATGCTCTCAGTTAACAGTTGTGGGCTTCCAAAGCCAAAAAGTTAGCCACATATATATATACTTTGTAATCTATGAATTATCATGTTTGCTTGCTGGATTTAGACTGTGGACTGACCACCCCCATTCTCTTGGCTGCCCAGCGAAAGCGTCACGATGTTCTACTGTTCCTTGTGATCGAGCATGGGAATGAAATTGACTTGCTGAGGCCGAACGCCAACGGAGACCGTGTGCTCAATTACCTGGCAGACTTTGATGATGACCTCTTCAAAATCGTACTGGAGGCAGCAGAGAAACAGAAAGGGGTAAGTAGAAAGATCTTAGTACTGTTTGAATTGAAACTCTTAAAATGCGAATAGAGTTACAGCAAACACAATGGAGAGTATGGGCACAATTATCTTACATTATAATGGTAAAATATATTTATGGTTTGTGAACGGGATATCAGAGAGATAGAAAGGAGTACTAGCCGGGAGGTCTGAAAGCTGGTTTGTTTTTTTGTTGTTTTTATTTTTCATTTCAGATCCAGCACTCACACAAAAACAAAGTAATATAGGCAACCCTTTTCTGATGTTTGAAACAGTAGTAATTTGTTTGTCTCTTGTTTGTTTTGTTGTTGTTGTTGTTGTTGTTGTTGTTTTGGTTTTTTTTTTTACCTTGTTACTTTGTCTTTTCGTTCTTGCTTGTATCTGCCGAATGATCCATTCGTGATTGACATATTATCTGAACCCACTTTGGGATTTTACTAATATGTGTCCCAAAGAGTATCGTTTTGGTATTCACTAGGCTAGTCTCTTATGACACCCGAAGTTTCCTTTGCGTGACTTTTTCAGAACGCACTTTCAAAACTGGATCTATCAAATGCATATCCACGGACATCAGATATAGATCCAGAACTACTGGAAGCTTGGTGTGATCCATTACTTCATGACTCAAATGCAGATGACGCAAGAGCTCAGCTTCGGGAAAAGCGGAAAAGACGGACAGTCTTCAAATTCAGATGTCTAGTCTGTCAAAAAAGCTTCACAACCCTGAATAAAGACAGGAGGTATGCAGTTCTAATAGTTATATATTTAAATAATTTTTTGGTTAGGAATGTTTTGGATACTGTTTTAGTTAAATACAAGTGCAGCACCTTCATTCTTCATTATCATAACCGAGGAGACCTCAGAAGAGCCAAGCTCTTCGTGTAACCTAAAGATGATACGGTTTAGTTAACATTAAACAAATCTTGGTGAGGACTGAGGCATAAACAAAACATTAAAAATATTCTAACTCTTTTGAGAACTGGCCACTAATATCATGCTCTAAACTGGCAAAGTCGCTTTCTTTTAATTCGCAAGAATCTGGTCGTGACAGACGAAGATATTAAGAGACAGTATGTCTAAAAATTTTACATCACATTTATTGATAAACTAGCTGAAGTATCCCGGCGCTGCCGGGAAAGGGGGCTGGGAGGGAGGGATGTGAAGCGTCATTGAACTATCACGTTTTTCTCGGCCCCCCCCCTTTCCATCCACCCCTTCACCCGAAGCATTACAGCAGCTGTGATTCCCGCCTATGAATATTCCCGCGTACGCAAATTTGGATAACGTCATCCGCTAGAGAAATGTTATGTTGTTTCGTCGATCTGGTTCGGCGTGTGCGTTCAAATTTCCAGTGGCAAACGAAACGCAATGTCATTCCGGTACGAAATTTTAAAGTTTTATTTGGAGTCGACGAAATGGCAGAATGAATGCCGGAAACAAAGACAAAGAGAAAAATGCGGCACAAACTTTGTAAATTGATTAATCAAATCTTGCAATTTCCGTGAGCAGACAGTGATGCTAAACATTCTGTATCGGATATTGTACATGTTGAGGTTTTCAGCCGAATTTTACAGACAGCGGTTTTGAAGGTTATGCGTTAGGAAGGGAGCGTGCCACGCCCCCGATCCAGTCTTATAATATAGATTACGGTAAGATTAGCAAGATCATTATATTATGTGTATAATCTGATAAATGTTAACTTACAGGGCAAACGGTGTGTAACCAAAATTTCTTAAAGATCTGTTCCTGTTTCCTCCCTTTTAAGCTGGACCCATCTCTGTAAACGTTCCCTGGCGTTACCTCAAGTGATACCTGAGAAAAAATCCTTATTTGTTGTCCCAGTGAGACAATCTTCTGACCAGAACTCAGCAGACTCCGAAAGATTCCAGCGCACCGTTATCAAACTCCCCTGTTCTCCAGCTCCACCTCAAAGATCTGGCTTATCTCCTCTTGACGTGATCATCATCCGGCGAAAGTTCGGTCTCATGCCTGATGTACTGAAAGTCTTTCCTGAATTTGGACATTCCGAAAACACTGCACTGTTGGCTGCGCGTTTGCTGCATTTGGAAGCCGTTAAACATTTGCACAGCGCAGAGACTTTCGACAATAAAACCTTTACCAAACTTCTTCACGTAGCTCTACTTCAGCAGCCATGTGACAAAAAGGGAGCAAAGAAACAGTTTAACGTGATCAGTTTCTTGTTGAAGATGGGTGCTAGTCCAAACTATATCCCACGCAAGGACACTTTCTTCAATGACCAGTTATCGCCATTAGAGTTAAAGCTTATCTTTTTCATGCCATTAGAGATAGCAGCAATCATTGGAAACATGAAACTGGTGGATCTTTTGTTGGAATACGGGGCATCGGCATCCATATCATTTGCAGTTCACCTCGCTGCGCTGCTGGGTAGTTTGGACATTCTTCAGAAGTTGCTGCCACACTGGAAAGAAGGAAGATGGAAACCCTACATTAAGGGCTTCAAAGACGACGCGAATGAACTGGTGCGAGTGTGCACTCTGGAATCAGGCCTTGTTCAGGCAGTGTGTGCATCCCATAAATGCTCCATGGATCTTCTTGCATGTGTAAAAGACGATGAAAAGGGTGTGTTTAACTGCAAGAAAGTTTTGACCCATCACATGGTATCCCAAATACGCCCAGAGATCTGTTCCATGACATCTCCTACCCTGATGAACAGGATTCTGTATAAGCATGCTGAAGATGTGAAGGGAGGAGAAGAAATCTGCCAGCATCTGTATATCACAAACCTTCTTATGTGCAAAGAGAAGTTTTTGCCTGCCAAAGACATTGACACTTACGCCAGCTTCTTAATCGAGAATGAGTGTTATCTGGGAGAAATCAGGGTCTCCAAAAAAAGCAACATCCACGTCGTCTGTGAGTCGTTCGTCTTGGCCGCTAAACGCCGCATGTGGACAACTGCCGAGAGTTTACTGGTCAAGTCTGGCAACACCCTGTGGAAATGCCTGACCTCTTTCCACCACTCATGCCATAAATATGCCTACGTCGACTGGAGTATTGATGGTCATCCGTGTTTGTCCAAGGGCATGTTGAATGTCTTTCGCACGATGCCATTGTATCTTCTAAAACTCTTCCTCGAGATAGGCAAGAGAGTCATGGATCGTCATGACATGAAGGGACTCAAAGCCAAGATCACCATACAAGAAGATGTGGCAGCTGATCCAACAACTAAACCAGGCAGTGTGATGAGAGGCGTCATTTTATATCACGTGCGAAATTTACCCTCATCCGGTAAAGGGAAACTCATCGTTCTCAGCAAGTTGACTACGCTTTTTCCTGAAATTTTCTCCATCACTCTTGAGACGATTCGTTACTCACCGCAGCGTTTTAACTGGTTCACTGCTGCAGGAGTGGAACCAATGCTAAAGTCACTGCTTCCCAAATATACTACCAGCAAAGTCATCAGACAGCTGCGACAGGAGCGAATAGAGCTGAGATTGTGGACAGTCATAGCGAACATGCCCGTCAAAGATGTCATGGCCGTGTTGGAGAGGGATCTCAGTTTGCTACATATTGCTTGTCTCCAAGTGAGTATTCCCGAGAAGAACTTTTAGCGTAGATCCTAGATCAATGTACAAATGAGATTAAGGTATCAATATCAATAGTTATTGTAAAAGTAAAAGTTGACCTGGTTATTAAATGAAAAGTTCCACATCAAGGCCACTTCTGGCCTATTGTGCGAGTAGGCTGTAGATTATTGCACGGAGAATGTAATCTTTCATTGAAGCAGTTCAGTCAGTTCAGTGCATAAATAATAAATCTTTTTAATCCAATGCATGTACGAGCAATGCTGCATTAACAGCTTTTATGCGCTCAATAATAGCACAAGAATGGTGTGTTTAAATTTTGCTATATCATTAAGAAGGTTGAAGAGTTGATTTCTAAGTGTGCTACCATTCTAGGATTCTTTATTACTGTACATATCATGTGCAACAGTTGTTACACATTTGCGTATTGCATAATCTATAGATACTTTGTAACTTTTGCCTCCGCTCTTAGAACGATCTCAGGACAGCACAAGCGTGCATGACAATGGTGATGCCTATTGCTGCGAACGTGGCTGACAACACTGGGACGACACCAATGGACATAGCTGCTTGCAGAGGCAACATCAAGATGATGGAGTCATTGAAACTTCATGGCGGGGAAGGCGGACCCTCTGTACTAGTAGCTGCATGTGTGGGCAAAAGTTATCTAGGTACGCAAAGCCACGGAGAACATCAGTGGTTGGTATGGCATGAGGAATACGAAATACATTGCACTTTTCAGCAAACAGTCCAATTTCAGAACTATGTGAAGTTTCCTTCAAAAATCTATGTTGTCCAGTCTTCAGAGGTCATAGGTATTGACAAATTCCAACACCACATCATATTATATCGATAAGTTTTGAACTCTTTCTGCTAGGTGTTTTCATGAGGCCCGGTATGCCAGCATGCCCGTCCTCCTTTTTCATGTGTGTAAGCAAAGCTTAATATACAATGTTTTTTGAAACCGTTCTGCCTTGCCCTATTTTTACAGCTGAACACTGACGACATGAAAGTAAATTATTTAATGCTGCTAGCCTGATTGGTTACTTGGTGGCTTTCGTCATTTCTGTGTTGTTGTTTTTTGTTTTTTGTGGGTGGGGAGGGGGGTGGAGGCTGTCGAATTCAAACACTTCAAACAACCCAAAGATATTATGTCCCCAGATGCCGTATTCTTCTTCTAATTTGATAATATCTCAAGAAATGTTAATTTTGAAGGAATATGTCGTGATTGAATGCCATTGAAAAAAAAAGTGTTCTCAAAACTAGACTAGCATATCCAGGAAGCATGTGATTACGTATTCAAATTAGGGGAATGGTGCTAGGTAAAGTAAGGAAAGAGAGAGGAAGTCGAAATATTTGTATCTCACAGTGACACTAAAGCGAGAAGGGTCCTTGAATGAGACTTACATGAGTATAGGGGTGGGAATACAATAAAACAAAAAACGAGAAAGCAGGATGCACAAACTAAGATAATTTAAGCAGACATAAATGACATACAGATTTATTATGTGTTTGTGTATGCAAAGATGTGTCACTTTAGGATTGAGGACTTATTTGTGTTTGTATATATGTATTTCCGGACGTGAGAGATGAATGGAGAGGAAGGAGAAAGCTTGAAAGAGTGAGGAGTTAGAGCATGTATATTTATCTTTTTTGTTTGAGGAGTTAGAGCATGTGTATTTATCTTTTTTTTTTTTTTATCTACAGCTGGTCTGTCAGGTGCTGCAGCTGCCAAGAAAACGGACTCGGCACAGCTTCAGAAGAAGAAATCGCAAACCCTGAACTGGTTGTTCACTAATGTGAGGTACACGAGCATGGACGATTTTGTTGACTTAGCAGCTTTCCTGGAGTAAAATGAATCACTTTAGACTTGCTTTGAGTATTTGTAATTATAGTGTAGATTCTGTCAATATATGACTGATCGCAACGTTATATGTTTGGCTGTGACCAAGGTTTAACTGTGTCCAAACATCTGGTTTCATTACATTTACGCGGCAATACATCTGGTTACCTGGTTGTAAGGAGATGTTCATAATCCCTTGAATACTTTGCCTTGCTCGGAACATTACCACGGAAAATGAAAAATGATGATTAAATAAACTCAGCAAATGTATTGGTGTGGTAACGTAACATTACAGTTAAAATCATGCAAGGTCCTATGCATTATTAAGGAGTTGTTATCATGGGACGAAATAGTCTGTGAAATAACTGTATCAAAACTTGTCAATACCGTGAACAATTTACAGAGATAAACTCAACCTTGCATACCGCCACCCTGTGCATGGCACCATGTTTGACGTCATGCTGGTCAGACACTCATGGTCATTGCTGCAATGGACACTGGAGCATGCCGGGGCAGAGACCTGCGCACTTGTTTTGGCAAAGTGAGTTGGCAGATTAATTGATCAAGATTAAATTAAGACCAACAAAATGAAATTACGCTTAAACAATAAATGTGGAAATATCTGTAGAACAGAAATTTCAAACAATATCACGGGAAATTGAGGGATACGGCAGGGAAAAAATTTAGATCATGGCGGCTGATTCGGCTTTCTTGTTCTCTCTTTCAACACAAACATACACACATGTGTTGCCCTTTACGTTTAGTTCTGTTTTGTAGGCTTTTCTGCTTAAATGTGATTACAGTAATCATGTACTGAATTGGTAAACTGATTTATAACGACTATAGAATGGACTTGCTTTGAACTTAAACATCTTTTGAGCTCAAAAAACAAACCGTCCTGAAAACAAAAAAGCAAGGCCATACATACAGTCAATGTGATGCATCTGGGAAAGTCACTTGATTTTATAAGAAATAACATGCATAACTATTACAAATCTCCTAGGAGCTTACACCTGGACCTCTTGGGCTATGCTCCTGAGGACCTCCTCCGCAAAATCAGCCATCAACACACTGCCGTGCTCGAGAGGATGCCACAGGAAATTCTACCCAAATTCTTGCTGAAATTAAGCGCCTTTCCCATGACTCGCATAGCCGAGCTGATGCTCAAGAAAGCTCTGAGCCTAAAGGTGATTGAGAATCAGGATGCCATACTGAAGATTTTGGCCTATAAGTAAGTCTACTTTTCAGTTTTACTGTCTGTCGTCTAGTCTTGACTCCACTCAAAGTCTTGTTCATCCGGAGCTCCTCTCCTATGACTCCAATGCCAAGATGATGCTTGTATTGGCTTGAAATCAAAACTGAGATTCAAGAAGCCATGCTGAACGTCTTGGCCTACAAGTGAATCTACTTTCAGCTCTATTGTCTATCGTCTAGTCTTTTCTCCACTCAAAGTCTTGCTCATCTGAGTCACCTTTTCCATGACTCGCAACGCCAAGATGATGCTTATAAAAGTTTTGGCTTGAAATCATCATGGAGAATCAGGACGCCAAGATGAAAACTTTGGCTTATAAGTGAGTTTCATTTGCAGTTTATCTTACTTTCATTGTCTCTTGTTGTAAGCCTCCTTCTAAATTGTTTTAGAACTTGTGAAAGGAAGAGATAGAGTTTGTGTAATTACATTTTAAATTTCTGAGTTATATTATCAGCCAGGGCATTTTTACACGCTGTGTAATCAGGGCAAGTTTGAAACGTGTAATTATGAGAATAATTAAATCTGGAGCCATTGGTAAAAGTGCTGTCTTTGAAATTCCAGTTATGAGATATCGTTTTGAGGTGTGATGGGATTACATTCAAAGCCTATATCTATCGTTATCTTTAAATAAACTTGAGTTAGACCATTACAATGTTCTTTTTGCTTTTCGCTGACCATCACACATGACAACGGTCATAATTTTTAAATAACATTCTATCATCAACATCACCACCACCAATATCTTTCCTTTTTCACGGCTCTATCCCTTCTCCAACTCTCTGCTTATTTCAGAGGTCCTCATGGTGAAACTCTACTTCACAATGCTTGCCGATGTGGCAACGCTTCTCTGGTCAAATGTGTGGTCACCACAGCAGGGAAAGGAGACATCAGCATGAAGGAAGTGACTGGTGAGTAAGATGTTTGTCTTCGTGGTTACTGTACTGATCACCTTTGCCATCATGAACAACAGGCTTAGCAATTTCGGCATGGTGTTAGTAAATTCGTATTATATAAACTATCACATTTCAGTTTAACATCGAAAAGCCTGAAAGTATATGATATGTGAATAAAAAAATGTTATCCAAAGTAGATCTAACTTCCAAATTTTTTCGGCGCAGAACTAAACTTAATAGCAAAAACGACAATAATGTGTATCTTCAACACTATGTCAACTGTGTAAAAATATCGCAAAGATTCTCAATCATCTGATGAATGAAATAGTATTTATGGAAAGGACAAAGAATACATTTAAGAACATTACTCTCCTTCGTGCGGAAGTATCGACCAGTTATTTATCTTATTCATCATAATTATTATCATCGTCGTTATCGTTCTTATCTCCTTAACCACCCTGCAAGTCGTGATTGCTCGTATTTTCATCCACCACAGAAATCATCGATAGCCCGGACAGATCTGGTTGCACGCCTTTGTGGTACAGCTTGGCCTTCAGGTTCTGGAAAATTGCAGAGTACCTCATCGTCAACGGAGCAAGAGATTTACCTAATAGGTAAACTAACGGAAAACTTTTATGGAGAATTTGCTCCTTGCTTTTAACAGGAGCTGATCTTAGGCATTACGAAAGAAATACATAGTGATAATTGAAACCATTGAACATGTATACAAACTTTTTCGCAGTCACCAATAGCAAAATCGTGTGGAGAATCGCAAGAAGACAGGGCTTTAGAGAAGAACAGTTATGCTCATTTGGATTACCAAGTGCGATAAGGAAAGGGGCCAAGTAATTTCTCCACTTCTGTAAATTCAATGCATTTTCTCGTGCAAAATCACAGTAAGAAAAAAAAAATTTTTTAAAATAGAAAATCAATAAATATCTTTCACGATATGCTTTTTTTTTTTAAAAGCACCATTTAGATACGACATGTTTCTGGCAGGAATAAAAGTTTCAAGGCAGTGTGCCCACATACTGACACTTATCTTTATATTACATCATATATTACATTTTCATTTTCCATGGAAATGTCTCTATCAATATTACATAATTCCGTTTTTTGAAATAATTTCGTTTGAACTCAAAACAGAGCAGTGCCAGGCCTTTGGAATAAGAGACTGTTCCAGGAAATGTCTAGAAGGATGAGTATCTTGCCCCAACCCTCAAATCGTGGACTTCTCGCTGAGACACAAGTAAGGAGAGGCAACTCAGCCAATATTGCAGACATTGTCTCCCCTGGCTCAGTCATCTTCAGGGATTTGTATCTCGAGGCAACAGCCAAAGAAGAGGCTGAGCTAGACAAACTGTTGATGGATGCGGAGAAAGGCAGGCTTCTCTCCGGAAGAAAGAGCCCGGCACCGCCAAGAAGTGCGAGGGCGAAAACCCCAATTCAAAGTGTGTTTGCTCAGGACGATATGGAGAGTATCGGACGACTCCCGTCTCCAGTCACGCCACGATCTACTAGAACAGTAACCCTGAGGCCAGAGGAACATGAAATTGAGATGGTGGGGTTGTCTCCAAGAAAGCACTACCCAGATGACGATGAAGACATCGAGGTAGCTAAAACAAACATTCACAAGAAAAAACGGGTGCGATATCTCTTGTCTTTACTGAAATTCACCACTGTCAACAAGGGCACGTTGCTCCATGCAGCAAGTTCGTATGGAAACACGCTGCTGCTTAAAGGAATTCTCGCTTGCCCACTTTGGTCCGCTCAGCAGAACGAAAGGAGAACGTACTCCCCATTCATCTACGCCCTGGCCAATGGCTGCCCTGAGGCCACCGAATTTTGTCTGAAGAATAAACTGGGACCAGTTGAAATCGACCCATTTGTGGACGTTCTTTGTTTTGTCATCATGAGGCGACATGGGTTCGAAGCCAACCACAAAACATTAAGAAAGCTGCTCAATCGTTTCACCATCGCCAAGGAAACTATCAGAGGCATCAAGCTGATGCTACTGCCGAGGACTGAAGGCATGAAGAAACTTTGGAAGCGAGGAACGTTACTGACCTCTACAATGGATGAGTTCAGTGATGAGTACATCATGAAGCTGATTCAGATGGCAATCAAGCACGACAAAGGTTATGTCAGTGGTCACTTGCTAATGACCATGGCAGTCACAGGAAAGGCAATGATTTTGTTGGCTATTCTTGGAGTTGTAAAGGACGCCACTCAGTTGACCGAGATGTTCAAGAGAAAAATTGTCCACAATGCCACAGTTCTTGACCTACTGTTTCTGCTCGCTCCTTCAAGGTTGACACCTGAACAGCACGAACCACAGTATCTTGGGAGAATGAAGATCATGAATGCTATGTCAGATGTTGTGAGACTAGATATAGCAGCCCGGACCCTTTCGGCTGCAATCAAGAAAAATCTGATACCCATGCTGGAAATGGTTGTCAAGGATCACACCAGAAACAACGTGGCTCTCCAACCACCAGAATTGTGGTACGAGGCATTCTTCAAAGCCACAATCAAGGGAGAACTGGGCTTCATCAACACAATTTGTGTAGCTGAGATCAACACAAAGCCACATGTCATTCAAGCTGCCATGCTAAGAGCTCTGTGTCTAGCCTGTTTAAAGAGACATCGAGCAATCGCTAATCGCCTTCTGCTCTTCAAGATGCCCCTTGTGGCACGGGTGGCGGACTGCCCTGGCAGATATCCGGGTGAGCCCAAGCTTACCCTTGAGTGTGCTATCGAAGGTGGTGACTCCGTCATTGCCAGCCTGATTCTACAAACTATGGAAGAAACTGGCATGTATCCGAACGGCGAGGATATTTTAAGCTGTATAGCCCTGGCTTTTATCAAAGGGATGGAGCCCATCGTTGACAATTTGCTGCGGTTTGCTCACAATGCTTCTCCTTCGTTGGTCACACTCAGGATCTGCCATAACTTGTTCCTGACTGCGGCGCGAAGAGGGAGCGGAATGGTTTGTGTCAAGTTTCTGTCGTTGCCTGATTTCAATGTCACAGCCATGGATGAGAACGGATTCACAGCTCTTCATTATGCCTGTATGCATGGCAAAATGAACTTGGCTTTGCAAATCATTGAGCACTCCGATAAAGCGGTGCACATGACTACACCAGAAGGCTGGACACCGCTTGACCTGGCCAGAGGATATGGACACTTTGACATGGCGCTGGAACTGATCACTTCTCATAAGGCTGTGCAGGGATGTGGATTTGGCATACTTTGCACGCAGGGCTGGCTCAAACGATTCTTACAAACCAATGCTGGGCTCGATGAAGGACAAAGCTTGCTCATGTCGCCAGCCAACTATGCTGGCAGGGGTATGGATCTAGTCACGCTTCTGAAGCAAGGAAATGACACAGCAGCGAAGAATGTTTTGGAAATTGCCCAGGAGTCGGTCGTTGCTTGCATGTTGTTTTATTATGAGTCCTGTCCTCTCCTTCATCTGTGCGCCAAAACGGGCTGTTCTGTCACGCTGGAAATTCTTATGAGACTGATCGATGCACAGCCAAAACAGGACCTCAACGTGTACCTGCAGAAGGAGGTAAAAGGAAAGATTCCACTTTGTGTTGCCATAGAACACAGCAACATAGACTGTGTCATTTTGTTACTTCGGGCATTCAAATCAGTCGGCTGGAGATACAAACCTACTGGTGAATGTCTTCTCCATTTCGCAGCAAAATCCAATAATGAAGAAATCATTCAGCTGCTGACGACAGACGTTGACCACGAATATCTTCAAGTCCAGGACAAAGATGGGCTTATTCCGGCTACAACTGCCATTGCTCTGGGTAATCATGGAATCGTCAAGTATTTCCTCAATGGTCTTCGTTTCGCTGAGAAGCTCCATCATGAACACATGACTACCACGTACTGGTGTGTTCTCTGTCTGCTTGACTGCTGCATTGGCTGGTCGAAAGTATATATGCAAAGCACACCTGTTACTCTTAATGGGAAGGGCAGAAATATTTTCCAGAGGCATCGCTCGGAGTCAGGGTTCAGTGTACACTCTCATAATGGAAACACGGCTCACACAGATCACTCTCTCACTAATATCCACAGCTGGATGCGGACCGGAGCTTCCCGGGATCTCCAGACTGCAGCTCTGTCCGCGATGCAGTACTCCACAAACGGTTTCAAAACAGAGCTTTTCCTGCTGCTTAGCCAAATGACTCGCTATGAGGCCATGGGATATCTTATTCGAAAGGGGAAAACAGAAATTGCCTGTTACCTCTATGAGAAGCTTTGTCCATCTCTTGATATGGCCTCAAAAGTGTTGCACTTTATCAACGCGGCAGCTTATGGTAGAGAGGAACTCGTGAAGAAGATACTCGAGCTCAGTGGCGAGGACATGGCCAGGATCAACTACGAGGGAGAGTACTCTGCTCTTGACGTTGCTGTTGCCTTCGGTCATAAAAATCTGTTAGACATGGTCTCCAATGCCTTCGATAACGCCACAACTTTGATAAGTTTGAGGTTTCTGGAGAAGAGCGATGCCCTCATTCCCCTTGACTTCAGATGGAGCCTAGGAACAGGTCGAGTAGGTGACAAAGCATGGAGAGCGTCCATAAATTATGAGAACACACGACTCTCCCATGTGGATGTCTTCCTGCTCAAGAGATGTGCAATCAACTCCTTCCCACCTGACCTTCTGCCCAGAGATCTAATGCCTTTGCAACTTAAAGGAAAAATTATCGAGGTAGATTGCTACGTTCAGTCTTAGTCATAAAACTTTCTAGAGTGTGATCTAGAAACATCTTGAGGGAGAAAAATATTATCAAGATACGTTGCTTTGTTCAGCAATTCCCATCATATATCAATGAATAAAGTATGCAATAGAAGTCAGTATGCTTTTATGTAAAATGTGAGGTATAGAGACTTTTTATACTATAAAATGCAGTACTATTCTTTCGCTTACTCTTTGAAGTGAATTTCTGCAAGTGAGTTTGATGACCAGAGTTAGAACATCATGTTCTGTATGCCGCAGAGAACCTGAATTTGTAGATATATGAAGCAATGCCATGGTTTATAACTTCAACAAAAATAAATGTATTCGATGATTGAATGGAAACAACCCTGAATTTTACATGATTTTCTCGACTTACACTTGATACTTGATAACTACAGACTCAAAGCATTGTGGAGATTATCATTACAGACGTTACAGAAGTGTATCTTTATGAAACTGACAAGACGTATTCTACACATTTTCAGGTCAACCACCGGAGTATGCAGGCCGCCATTTTAGAGTTAGGAATGGACGATACGTATCTCACCTCTTTGCTGGTGTCAAAGGCTGTTTTAGGGCGGTACTATGGAGAAATAGATGAAACATCAGTGGCTTGGAAATCTGTGCAAAGAATCATCTTGCATTGCGTGACACCATCTTCACCAGACGGTGCAAAGACTGACTTACAATGGGAAGACCTTCATGATACTATTTTGGTAATTTTGTTCTAGTAATTGTTGTAGTAGTGCTCCTTCCGTGGCGTTTTAGTCCAGATACAGTAGTGTACACATGAGCCTATATAATAATTACGTCTTGTGATTCACTTGTTTAAAATCCTTTGGTGAGTTCTGCAATACAGTATTCCCAACTAGATAAGTCGCAGGCAAAGATAGTGTTGACCGTGGTTTGTATTTCAGGTCACGATGAGCCAAACCTTAGCAGTTTTGCCACGCCTAAGTTGTTTTGAACATGCGTATGCTCTTAAGAAAGTTCCAGTGTGGCCATAAAACCCTAACTCGTATATCGCTCACGACTGCGTCATGATTGCCTCACGGTTCTCCTGCATTTTCGCTTCGCCCCCCAAAAAATTTTTTTGGGCCGAATAATCATATTTCGCCGATAGCTGTGAATATGAACCTCATTGAACTTTTGTAGTGGCTAATGTCTATTTTCTAACACTCTTAAGACCTAACACAAATAATTTTTAGCAGCATCCATTTCAAACACGCACACGACTTCAGTTAACTGTGGAAAAGTTGTAACACCATCCAATCTGTAAGACATTTACGATCTCACACAGAAATTTGCTCCCATCACATTTCTTCTAAAACGTTCCCGACCTCTAAAAATTACTGGCGAACATCATCTATTACCTCACTTTTACATACTAGGTTCAAAAGAGCCAAGACATTCATGGAAATATGCAGATGGAGATCATCACCGCTGAGTTTCCAGAAGAAATGACGTCCCATCGCGGACTCAAAGATTTGATCATGGACAAAATCATCCCTCGGGCCAGGAGGCAGGTAAGAATGGCGCTCAGAGAGTTCTGATAAGTTCATTGCCCTTCATGATACCTTGTCCGCACGTTAGAATCGTTAAATCAAATTGGACCGGGAAACAACGCTGGATACTGATTTAGCTAGATTTTTTTTTCAAACTTGGCTCAGTTGGTTTGCTAAAATTGTAATGATGCGAACACAAATAATTGTGCTCATTGATGTATAAAAGCAAATTATTTAACTAACCAAACAGACAAATGATAGCAAATGCATGATGATATCATTAAATAAATTGACGACAATATATAAATGCGAAAATAAATTTAAAATTAATAAAAGAAGCAATGGTAAATGTGTATAATATAATAGTGAAAAGAATACGTAAAATAAACAACAGATATTTATTCTGTGAACTCACAGGTAGGCTACATGGGACTCACACTGGTCTCTGCAGTGTCAACTGTGGGCGGACCTGGATCTGTGTAGATTATGACTAAGTAAAGACCAAGATATAGTTATGCATCCTTCGCCTCAAGAGAAGTAGAGTGAATGAGAGGTCGAATATTGTGAACTCTTTACTCTTCCATCCGGAATAAAATGACTTACGCACATGGATTATGCAATAATTTTCATTCGTAATCGTATCAGTGTCTCACAAGTTGAAATAGTGAAGTACTAATGTCGATTATATACCTCTGTGTTTCCATGTTCCATGAAATGGATGGGAATATCGCATGTGGAGATTTATCAAAAATATCTGAAGCAAAATAGAGGACTGGAAACAAAACAAATTTAAAATTAATGGCATACACTGCTCAACATTGGGCGTTATAAGTCAGCAGTTATGACTTGTTTTTGACTGGATTTGGTGGTTGTATGTCTGTTCCGTGCCTTCCTCTTCCGACACCAAGCTATATTGCTCTAAGATCGAGTTCATCCATAACATGTCTTCACTGAATATTGCTAGCAGTGAATCCATTTGTATCCCCCGGTCTACGGGGAGGGATGGGGGACTTGGTCGATAAGTAACAGAAAAGAGAGAGGGACAAAAAGACATAACAAGACCTGAAGGCAAAGTATCACTCATGCTCTGAAGGGACGTAGGCCGTGAGGGACATGAACTGCCTGTAAACAAAAACAGTGGACCTATTTATATGCCCCTGGCCTCCGCAGGGGACATGTCTAATTTCCTGTAGGTAAGCTACGAGTGGATGTTCAGGGACACCATTCATCTTTGCCCCGATCCCTCTCATTCCATTATTTTGCCACTCTCTCATCAGATATGCAAAAGTCTGTATGGGCTCGATGTAGAAATCACCGTGGACTGGAACAGCATAGACACGCATCAGGATCAGACCACACATAGACAGCTACTTGGCGCCCTAGCAGGAACCACCGGATCTTCACCACTGGCCGGTCTTTCGGACGTTGTGGATTTGTGTTCAGGAACTCTGAAAGACATTGAAACACTTTATGACAAAGAAACAGTCTTGGTGAGTGATAACCTCGCTAATTATATATCATATATCTGTATGTGGATCTTTATTACCATCTGTATTGCATGTGTCCTGTTGCCAACGTATATACTCAGTTGTCCGCTCACATAACACAGTTGTGGTCTGGATTACAGTTATATAAAGTTTTTAAAGCTAGTTATTATACCCTTTGCACACACTTTTTGATAGTTGTATTCTGTTTAATTAAACATTCAGATGTACAATTTGATCCTTTGAGCAGATGATCTGGCCCTCGCAGTGCGCCCAGTCTTGTGAAATTATTAGATTATGAGTTGAGTGTCCTCCATTCATTTCATAATTTTCAATGTTTAACATATATACGTGCGACGGTCATAATTTGTTATGCTCCGTGTATAAGATAAGTAAACGCAAACGATTCTCGATAAAGATTTTCGTTTACTCACTGTCTCAGTGATTGCCCGACCGTAAATGTAGGCTGCCAACCCTTGTCAAAGACACGAATATTGCCAAACAGCAAGTAGGACTAACGTTACATTGCTGACAGCTAGCATTAATGTGTCTACCCATTGCCCCATGTATTAGTCGGCTACGAGATTTTCAGGACTGCGTTTGTTTGATTCCTTGTCGCGAAAGAGGTCGTCCTTATCAAAGGACGTAATTTTAGTCTCTAGGTAAGCCAAAATGGCTAACTAATGCGAAAGAGCAAGACATATTGCATTGACTCGCGAGTGGTGTTTACCATACTTATATCTTTGCCTTATTCATTAGCATACCGTTAATTTTTGCGACATCCTCTCTGACACAAGGCCATCGACAACATTGCACTAACAAATTTGAAACCGTAGATGGTTGCCGCCATGTTTCCTAGCTGTCTCTTCCGATGATGGCAAAATATGTCACATTTCTAACATATCTCTAGTATGTGTGCATTCTTTTTCACTGTGACTGCTGTTCACTAACTAAAAAAGTACCCCTGATACTTCTTTTGCTAAGCTCCATCCACAGAATACAAAGTCCCTTTCGCGACGTCGCAGGGACCAAATAAACTCAGCCCTGCGCTGGAAAGATTTGGTGGGTTAAATGCAGTCGTGAGGACAAGCGCTAGGGCTCTTCATCAAATTGTGTTTGAAAGTTGAAGCATTAGCAGGGCTGGGGTTATTGTGGGGAAAAAAGCATTGGATATGAATTTGGGAACAGTAAAGAAAATTGAACATACAATCCAAGTTTCTTTTCCTACAGGCTCTACAGAAGGTCGTCAAAATTTTGCACATGTAATTGTTAGATGAGTTATGTAAACCTGTCGTTAGTAGAGTATCGGATATTTTTAAAAACTATTATGACATATAAGCAACTTTATAAATGTATGTTGTTATTGTTTTTTCCCCACAGCACATGATGCAAATGCTGGAGACAGTTCATGAAATCCAGGTGAAATACCTGCGGGCCTTGCCCAAATCCAAAGATGTGATCAGTGTTCCTCATGATGGGCGTATGATCTGGTACTTCATGCTGGATGAAGGCCGACCGAGGTACCACACCTCGCTATTCGCTCTCAGCGTCTGGGTACAGATGTTCCACACTGTAGCGGTGAGCTTGCACAGTGGCATTCTTGCATTCGCAAACCAAAGCTCTCCTAAAGGAGGTAAAAAGTCAAAGACGGCTCTCCCTAAGCTTCGGCAATCGAGAAGGAATCAGAAGAACATCACTCTTTTGGTCAGGTGGAAATCATTCATGTTCCTGAACAGGTTAAAGACCTTAATGCATTTTGTAGAGACTGCAGTGGCACCACAGTTGTTCCTCATCGGAGCTCAGTACAAAGCCATGCTGAGGCTAGAGATTGACATCAGTGCTGTAGTTATTAAGAGCGTTACGTCTCAAGAAGAGGCTGGAATCACTTTCAGTGAGAAAGAGTTGGTCATTTCATTCCATTCATACGCCATTACACACAATCCTTGGACCGTTTCTGAGATAGACTCTGCAAAATTCTTCAACGAGCTTGAAGTTTCAAAGCTGAGCAAGAAATGGCGGACCGGTTCAGTCAATGTTACGGGAAGTCGACACCGTGCCATGAATGCTTTGCTGGACAATATTGGCTTTCCCGTGGAGCTACCAGTTGTTGGCCAGAATGTTCTAGAAATGCTGTGTCGATTTGAGTCAAGGCAAATGGTCCACCCTTACGAACTCCTGAAAATGTTTGGGTTGGCTTTGTACAAGAACATTGCTCAAGGATACATTGAGAGCGTTATCACAAAGCTGTCGTTTGGCAAAGACAGCTTTTTTCTAGGCTACTGCAACGCACCATCAGGACTATACGGATGGGTGAGGCAGTTCGAGGTCCAGCCTCAAAATCAGTCAAACTCCCAAAAGCAGCAGCTTCTTGCTTATTGTGTCTCAAAAGAGAAAAACGGACGGGAATTCACTCTCATGACCAAAACTCAGGTGCAGAAACAACCAAGAAACCGCATTGCGGGCCTTTGGCAAAAGATCTCCACAGCCAATTGCTATGAAACACTTCGGAGTCCGAAATTCGGCCAGGGTCGTCTAATTGTCATGAACAAGCAGGCGTTTCTGATCACATCTTCGTTATTCGTGGACAGATTCCTCAGTTCTCTGCCCGAAGCTATCTCTATTGGGTTTCCTGCTGAACATTCACGTGTTAAGAACATTTCGTTCGACGAAGCTTTGCTGCAGCCTCTGGATGTATACAACACAAGTAACATCAACAAGTCGATTGTATCTGCAAACGACGGCATTCCTCTGTCTCTGGAAAATTATGACTACCTGTGTTGGGAGCTGGGGGCCAAGAGAGGCTTCAACGTTGTGTTTGAAACTACGAACCCCAAAGGGTACAAGAGCTCTCTCCAGGACGCCGATCCAGACCCTGAGAAGAAAAAGAAAGAGAAACTGCCTAAGGACTTCTACATCGCTTACGCAACGTATCGCACTTTACGCGAGGTCACAGATGACGCTTTCTACGACGCACAAGACCGTAAAGTCATCATGAGTCTTTTCAGCAACATTGGCACCATCAGCGTCGGTCCTTCCATTCCGGACACCTGTCTGGAGCTGATCCGAGGTGAAGAGTTCGAGGAAAACGCGGATGTCTACCTGATATCAGATCGAGATATCCATGTGCTTCCCATGGGCCCTCTTTGGTGTGGTCGAGAAGCCGGAGAACCATACCCTCAAGGTTTGCTGGTGGCCTTGTGCAACATGTTCCTACAACAAACGAAGTCCCGTGTGTCGAATGTGTTGGCTCAGAATCTCAGCAGAAATATTGACCCGGCTGATATCAAATTTAAGGTAGGTGTAATAGAATTACCGGTAGTCATTCAGAGCAAAGAACTCAAGGTGTTTAATCAAGTTGTGGGATTTAAGACACGTAAATTTGACACTAGTGTTAAAAACACGGCTGTCTTTGAGTAAGGCTTGTTTGGTATCTATTGACTGCATAGTTTTGCGTTTAGTACAGATGGATAGACGAACGGAAGGATGGACGGATAGACTGACGGACGTACAGTCCGACGGAAGACGGACGTGCCCAATGTGTTATTTCAGAATTTCAGCAGAAACGTTGATCCTGCTGATGTCAAATTTAAGGTACATGTGGTAGGCTTACCGACAGTCCTTCAAGCCAAAAAGCTCGAAGTATTGAATTACGTGTAAGGGTTTAGGACACAAAATCATATGTTTGCCAATGCAATAAGGCTGTCTTTGAGTCACGCTGTTCGGAATCTGTCGACAATTCGTGGGTGTGAACGGTTTAGTTGAATGAATGAATCGATGGATGGACGCATGAAGGGACGGACAAATGACGGACCCACACGATCGACCGACGGATGGGCGGACGAACAGGCAAACGGACGGATAGATAGACAAATGCATGCTCATGCAGTGGCGACATTAATGAATCCTTTATCTTCTGACTCTTCTATCTTTTCGATTCCAGGAGCGTGTCACAAGTGCAGATCAACTGTCTAGCCTTTCCTCTACCCAGACATCAGTGAAGGCGTTAGAGAAAGCTTTCAACAGAATATTATCCCAGAGCACTGCTGGAAAAAGAAAACTGAAAATGGATTTGACAGGTACGTCACTGTTTGTCAACTGTGGTCATAATGAGAACGATTTCGGGAAATGTAATTTTAAAAGGTGTAGATGATAGTTGCTGTGCTTTCAAAGATTGGGGAGAAAGGAACTGGACTATGGTCGAAAATGATATAGATGTTTATCAGCTCGGTCTCCACATTCACCAGTTCAGGGAAGTATAATGTATGGTTGCTTTATTTATAAGCCTGCATGTTTTATTATGTTATTGGTTTCAAGGACGTGTTACGTGTTATTTATGTTTTACCTTCTCCCCGCCCTCAAACTCTGTCCTGGCATGAGTTTTCTTTAACTTATTTGCGTTTCTCCAACTTCCGGTCACTATGCAGCAATGGATGGCAAAGTTTCTGTCCTATAAAGGTTAAGAGCATGAAAGAGTAACAAACTGACTATCCCCCTTTGCGGTTCTGTAACTTCTGGTGAGTATATACTGGTGGTTTATCTAATTACTGAAGTCAGCGTATACCACTGTCAAAGCGGTGTCTACTTGGGCTTCAGCAATGCTGACCGCCCTTGAGCTAAAAAAAGTCGTTAACCAACAGCGTCGTGCCAGCAGAAATGGCTATTTCTGAGATTGTGGGATCGGGAAGGTGGATGAAGAGAATACAACAATGTGACCGGACAGGATTTGCAAGCTGCCGTTGGATGGTTTAGGATGGGGAAAGGATAAACGTGCAGGCAGTGGAGCTGGGTTTTCCACCAGACAGAAGGAGTGGGGATGCGAATTCGAAAAAGTTGTCGTCATAAAAGGTGTAGACTTCTCACTCACTCACTCACTCACTCACTCACTCACTCACTCTCACTCTCTCTCTCTCTCTCTCACATACACACACACACACACACACACACACACACACACAC
>JAWQUT010000409.1:476678-511490 GCA_033807755.1 Ellobium chinense | reverse complement strand
ATCTGATGACTATAATTAATAGTTCCCATACTACTGTTAATTTGGTGTGAACACCTCTGTTAGCTGATCCGGTCAAAATCATCATCACCATCAATAAATTCACCTCCAGCACTACTAGTTACCAGCATTACATAGGGCTCCAATGTTAGTTTACATGACCTCTCTTTTCGTCGTCAGCACGGGGTAACCCCACTGCATTACGAGGCAGGCCAAGGAGATGTGGAGGCTGTGAAACTCATGTTGTCTTATGGGGCCAATCCAAATGCTGAGGATCTTGTAAGTAACCACGACTGCTGCGTTCTGTACTGCCTGTTATTTCCTTGCCCCTTTCTGTTAATTCTCCCCTTCTCCTACCAGTACCCTTCTTCCCTCCCTTTTTTAAAATATATAACGATCAGCTATATAATGTATACAGTGTTAGGAAAAATTACCACCACAACTGTAGTAAGGTAAATTTAAGCCACTACAAGAAGGCTCAGATTTTCCAGGATATGCTTTTCATCAGAGACGAAAAGAATAACTGAATCTACAAAGGATAAAGGGGGTAGCAGAGAGCGAATGGGAACTAAAGGAAAGTAGGACTAATGTGTTAAAAGGAGATAATGGTGTTCACGGCAAAAGTCATTTCAAGAATCGCGGAAATGAGTATAATGGTGCTCATAAGAACCGGGAAAGAGCAGCATCATTTATACAGGCTAAATCATTCATTTTATTGCATTTTAAATAGTCAGTAAATGATAATTTAAAAGATCATGGCTTCGAGATATTGCACCTCATCTATCTGAGAACTCACATACTCTTTATAATGCTCTGGTCCTAAGTTCTCATACTTCTTTTCTCTTTACAGTATCACATTTTATTCACAGACTCGAGTGCTCTAAACAACTCGAAATTATTAGATGATCTCCCCGAAATTAGGGTTTATGGGGTACTTTCGTAATTCGTAGAAATGAAAACAATTTCATGTCTATTCGATGGCAAACACATTGATTTTAAGTCTCATTTCTCATGTTGTGAATCTTCTTTCAGTTTGGTCGAACACCTCTTCACTACGCAGTCGTTGGCTCTCATCAAGAGACCGTAGATTTGTTGGTATTCTGCGGAGCGGATGCGTCCATAGTTAATAAGGTTGTTGTTGTTGTTTTTATTGTTGTTGTTGTTGTTGCTGGTGGTGGTGATGGTGGTGTTGGTGGCGGTGGTGGTGTGGTGGGGGGGGGGGGGGTGGTGGAGATGGTGATTGTGTTGTTCTTGGTTTGCTTGCCGCTGCTACTGCTGCTGCTGCTGCTATCATTACAGTTTCATTACTGTTGTCATGTTTGAAATTGCTATCGTCATCATAAATTTCATCAAGATTTAACATCATCATTTTTATCACCATCAATTTTAACGGTTGGTGTGTGTGGGGCAGAGGGGAGGGGAGAAGGACTAATGGAGGGGACAGATCATTACATTCTCTGACAGAGCTACGTGTATAGAAAACTTACTTCTATTGTCTAAATCTGCGAGCGCAGAGGGTTTTCTAATCAGAGAGTCATTTTCTAATCTCATTCCAGTAGCCTCACCATGTTCATGCGCATATTCACACTTAACTATTAGCATTGAGTTGTAGCTCAGTGTGTATGCCATACTTGCAAGTCTACAAGAGCGTTGCAAGCATTGTATCAGCGGAAGGGTGAGAGGAAATGATTTAGATAACCATGTCAGAATAGTGAGACAAAGTAGGGCGATAAATACATGTAGGCTATCTCATTCTTCCAGCCTGAACATCTTCTGTGCATTGTGTGATAAATGACTTCACGATTGGAGAGTCAGATGAGCGTACAGTCTGTACACTGCCTCCCAAACAAAGATACTAGTGATATGACTTGCTGGATAATAATAAATGACATTTTTCTTAAATGGATAAAATTCAGGATGGAGAAAGTCCCAAGAGCTTGGCTCAGGTCAAAGCAATCAGGACTCGCCTTCACGAGGCAGACCTCATCATCAGAGGCATCAAATCAGGGTGAGTCTATTGCCGGCCTATTAAGTGTGTTTTGGTAAAGAGGATAGATTGATACAGGAGAATACCATGACTGGAGAAGTGGTGAGACCTCATGTGCGTATATTCATTTGTCCTCATTAAAGCACGAATTTTTTCAAATTGTTATTGTAAGGCTAGTCTAAGAATAGACATGGCATGGGCCTCTGACCTATGTCTGTCCAGTGTAAAGAGGTGAATAAACATCTTTAAAAGAAAAACATAAAAAGCGAAAAAAAAGAGAATACACTCAATACAGGATTGCTTCTCGGAAATAAATTAAATAGCTTTCCTGATGTTACTGTTGGTGGGTTTGTTTCGGTGAAGGAATGACAAAGTCACACTTCATATTAATGAACTCTAATCGCTAGTGGGAGTAAAAATAATGTTGCTGATGATGAGGAAAACAGTGGTAAAAGCCAGTGGTTTTTCCATGCCTGTCAGCAGAGGTGGCAGTTGAAGTGCTCGGAAATGACGATGAAGCCCTCAGAGGGTTCAGCCTATAAAATATCTTCATTGAGCATGACACTGATGCCCTTCTACCTATTTATGCTGAGAGACTAACATTTCAAAGCATACCCATTTTTATTCTATATATATCTTGCTCTGTTCTGTGCATTAACGTTGCCATGGAACATTTAATGCTGGAAGCAGACACCATTTACAAGATGCATCACTCGGATACTGTTCTATCTATTTATGCTGATAGACTAATATTTCAAAGCATACCCATTTTTACTCTACATCTTGCTCTGTTCTGTGCAGTAACGTTGCCATCGAGCATTTAACGCTGGAAGCAGACACCATTTACAAGATGCATGACACTGGACTCACAATTCGGACACCATCTGGGATGGGCTTGTCCAAGACGAGTTTGATGATCAGACGGGTTGTACCTGAATACAGGTAGGTCAGGCAGCACAGAGATATTTCTATGAGACATTTTGATTACTTTGACAGTCAAAGAATGAAGATGTCATTCGCCTGTAGTGAGATTGTTCAGCTCTTATTGTAGATGTGACGTAGAATCATCTTGGAACAGGCTGTATAATTTACTAAATTATGGTCAAGATGCAGTCACTGACTACTATTGGTTGGCATCGCAGAACAAATCCACCATAATATGGATTCATAACAGTGTTTCCGATTGGCAGTCAAGAGAGACAACCCAGTGGGTGGAGTTTCCATGACCACCAATGATAAATATGGGTACCAGGCTGCTATGAAATTCTGGGAAAACTGAAACACATCAAGGACTGTGACAGAATCACCTGGAGTTCTCTCCATAATGCACCAAGGCTGCTGGAGCGAATACTCATGGTAAAAAGAAAACGAGTACACAGGTACACTTTGGTAAACTGTATGAATATTGACAGATAGTCTTACGTATTATACGAGAATCTTGATCATACAAGTAAGAAACATGTCGATACTGTGAAATAAAAAGTGTGACGAAAACGTCTGTTCTCCTTTTCAGTTACTTCGGCCCTCAACCCACCAATCAAGAGCTGCTTCTGTCCGATGTCTTCGACTTCCGCATCTCAGGAGCCTATGTGGAAGAGCCCCTTCTCTTGCAGATCCCCATTTACTCCAGGGTTGAACAGTATGAAGAGATCTACGTGAAGACAGACAAGCGTGCCTACATTTCACCAATGAGGGTGGCAAGGATTTTCAATGCCGCTAAGGTAGATACATGTGGAAAAAAATGTTCATAGAAATACCGATGATTTGTCCATGCTCGATATGCTTAAAATAGCAAGCTCTTTTGAGTATCAGTCCTTAACTAAAGGCTTTAGCCCTCCAACAGGGTGCAAACACAAATGTCGTAGGATTACAGGGATAATATACTACCGGTAGAAGTGACCTCTCCTCTACATGGTAAATGGTGAATAGTTGTTTATTGTAAATGGCAGAAGCAGAAGGTCTCCCTCTTTCGAAAGTTAGACACGCTTGGTGTGCTAGTAAGGCCGGAAGCAATAGCTGCGGTTGTGACACACAGGCCAAAGTGGTGCTAGTCAGAGTGATTGAGTGAGAAGCGAACAGTATGTCTTTGAAATTGAGGACAGCACTGTCCTTGATAATCTATTTTCGATTGAACTGTACATGTGTGATAAACTTATCAGATCAAGTTTATTCCTGCAGAAGCAGGGTCATATTATACTCACAGATATGATTTCATGACTAATGTCAGGAAATGCCCGCAGAAGAGTGATATGCTCTTTCACGGGCAAATGTTTGTATTGTATTATTAGGATATAAATCTCCTCTTGCATTAGCATTTAACCGATAGCATCTTGGTTTGCCATGACTTGCTTAATGAATCAATCTCTTGCAGACGTGTAATAATCCTAATAGCCAGAACTGCTTTAAACCATCAATATTCCACCCCCTTCTTCTTCCCCATCCCCCCACCCCCCACTCCCTGTGCATTTAACAGGTCCCACAGTGGATTTGCCACGCCAGGTTGTGCCTATATGGAGTCAGATCAATTGTTCTGGTTGCCCGGCCTCGATCTGAGCGATTCAAGGTGACACCAACTGGTCTGGACTTCCAGTCCGTCTTAGACCCGATGATCAGAGTTCAGTTCAGGCAGGACGCAGTGCAGGAAGAGTGTGAGGTCACGATGCAGGTGAGTCCATTAATCAGCCTTGTTTATTATCACTTAAGAGCTTGCGCATTGACGATGGGATCTTTTAGTGTCTTAAGAATTACATTACATCGGTACTAAATGAACCCTCAGTGACGTTCAACATGCAGAATCAGTGTAATTCTTACAAGGGTAAAAGATCCCATCGTCAATGGCCAAATTCTCAAGTACTATTCATCCTTGAATTTAAGGTTCCTTTCACACAGTTACAAGTGGATTCAGAAAACACAGATTTCAAGAGCGTTTATTAAAAAGGGATGGTGTAGAAAATATGATGTGAGAGAGTGAGAGATAAGCAGCATAAATGTCATCATATGTGTATTGGTTCTTGAAGATATGTGTGTTCGCTGAGAAGTTGGCAGATGAGTAAAAATCGAGGATGTGAGGAGTATGCGTCTTTAAAGCATATTGTATGTCATGTTATATTGTACTATGAAATTATGAGATGCAAGTTGATGGTTATGGCCTAATTAACATTTTGAACTTGAACTATTATGCCTTATCTATGGGAACTATTGCTCATCAGGGCAGTGGTTATTAAGAGAAGTTGCTGATTAGTTGCACCCTGGGTGGGAGTCAAAGTCGTGCACATATGCACAATTCCACATGAACATAACGAGAGGGTAGAGCTTAAAGGTCCGGTTCCACTAACTTTCTGGAGAGCACTTGGTAAAGGGGTTGTGGGCGCCCCTTTTTAAAGGAGATGAACGGGGACACACTAGATACTCTTCATTTATAACTCTTCGTATCACTAAACTTTGGATTTATTTATTGTTGTTAGCAACTTGAATAAACTCTTATCAGCTCAACTTTTCGTCATTGGTTTTATTCCCGATTAGGTGATCAGCAAACCTACATACGAAGAAGAAGAGTACGACTCCATTTTGTCCATGTCTCACTTCTATGAGTTGACGAGCTGTAACAAGAAACCACTACAGAATGATGTTCTGGTGACACTGCCATTGCCTGAAAATTACTTAGGTAAATTCACTGACCGGCGTGCGAGGATAGTTATAAAATCAGTGCTGTCCTCATTCTTTCTTTATTTCTTTCTTTCTTTCTTTCTTTCTTCCATTCGTTCTTCGTTATTTCCTTCTTTCCTTACACTTGTGTCTTACATTTCTATTTTTTTTTCTGTCTTCTCTCTGTCTGTTTGGTTAGTATTGTACTTTATGTGCTTTATATCTGTCCAAGGGTCTAACTTTTGAAATAAAGTTGAAACTGTAATGGAGGATAGCATTGTCAGAAAATGAGATGAAAGATTAGGCGTACATCACGCCAACTTCTGCTGCTTTGGGTATTTCTTTGCAAGAGTGGTACTTTTTAATTCACTCTATTGAGCAATATTATTCTTCGTAAATGTAATCACACTGGGCCCTGTTTTGGTTAATGTTGTTGTTGTTGTTTGTTGTTGTCATTGTTGTCGTCGTCGTCGTCGTTGTTGTTGTTGTTTTGGTGGTGGTGTTGTTGTTGTTGTTAAAGCATTTGACTTAAATTATCAGGGATCATCCCACCGTGCACGGCTCACAAGAACCCTCAACCACCGAATAACAAGGATCATGAGCATCTATTATCAACAGCTGACTGACAAAGGTTTTTTAGCACCTTTTATATATCGTCGCATGCCTACTGTTCTGAGACTAAGTCATACAAAACAACCTGTCTTGCGTTAACTTTGGCTGATGTTTCTACTGTATCTCTGTTGATTTCAGGCCATGGCATTCTGCATGTTCTCATGAGCAAAGAAAATGAGACTCCAGTCAGAGAAACACATGGCGAGTGGGTGGAGCTGCTCCGGAATCCAGATTATGCCAAAGACATGGTGAAACTGAGAATCTCAAGCTGGTGCCAGTGAGTAGCCCACAGTTGTTGTTGTTGTTGTTACCGTCATTGTCATTGTCGTCGTCTTTGTTGTTGTTACTGCTCTTGTTGTTGTTGTTGTTATCGTTATCGTCGTCGTTGTCATTGTTGTTGTTGTTGTTCTTGTTGTTATTCTTGTTGTTGTTCTTGTTGGTTTGCCTCTGCCTAGACAGAATAGTCTCGAATAAAAGAAGTCTCCGGTCAGGTTTTTCATCTCTTTGCCCAAACAATTCTGTTATGTCCTTCTCTCCAAAATCCGTACACACACCCACATTATTTTGAAAATTCCATCTCGTAGGTTATGTTTGCTGGAAAGAAACCCTCAGTACCCAATAAGAGGATCAGAAGGGCCCAGCGGGGAAGCTGTGAAGATGGTCACCGACTTGTACAACAAGACGAAACGTCGCGAGTACAGTGCCTGCTTCCTGGCCATGGCCAAACCCAGACATGGCGGTCTGACTCAGACAGAAGCCGAGGTGGTGGTTGAGTGCATTGTCAGCAGCAGAATCCATGCAAGACTTCAGGTGTGATAGAGGGTATTCTTTCACTAGTTATAATTTGGCTACTGTGAGTAACATCATTGCGCATTCCCAGTATACGGTTTAGGTTTAGCGTTCACTGAATATAATTTGGCGACTCTAATAGAATCATCGGTCATTTCCAGTTTACAGTTCAGAGTTCACTAATCATAATTTGACTACTCTAATAATAATCTGATTACATCGTTGCGCATTTCCTACATAGACTGTTTAGTACTCATTAATTATGATTTGGCTCCTCTAATAAGCTCTTTGCGCTTTTCCAGTATAGACTGTTTACTATTTAACGCTCACGTCTCATTATTTGGCTATTCTAATAGCATCATTGCGCATTTCATTATGCAGTAAAGCGATCTGGCTGCAAGAAACTAGACAGCTTCTTTAAATCAAAGTAAGTGTTGGAAAAGAGTATTGAAGCAAGTCTGAAAATGTTCAACCTGCTACTTACTTCGTTCAGATTTTGTTCATGTCAGTTATATTCCATTTTTCCCTATTGGCTTCACCACGAGATTTTAAGTTTGATATTCTTTCATCCTTACCCAGCACTGGAAGGCCGAGGGTTTTGTGGACTTGAAGCCCAGCCACACCGTGGAATTTGCCACAGTTCCTAAGCAAGCCTTTGTTATCACGGCAGGCGGTCTTTGTGCTGACACGGGCATTAACATGCCACCTTTGCAGGTGATTGCTTGTTTGAGTGACTGATGACTGACTATTGCCCGACTAAGTGACGTCTTACCGACAACTGCTTAATATTTAATTAACACCAGCCGATAGACAACTTACTGACCGACAACAGAGATGACCAAATGAATGGCAAGTAAGTTGATTGACTGTGTGACTGACTGACTGACTGTCTGTCTGTCTGACTGACTGACTGACTGACTGACTAACTGGCTTGACTGGCCGACCGGCTGGCTGGCTGATTGATTGACTGACTGACTGACTGACTGACTGACTGGCGCAGGCCAGCTAACGACTGAGGGAAAATCAAACAGAATGACATTTTCTGATAGACGATTAACATCCCACATGACTGACAAAGTGACATCTAACTGACTAGCACACCTGGGATCTACTTGACTACCAACTCATTGATTGATCATGAACTCATAAACGATGGACTGACTGACCGAAGAATATACAGATTCATGGATTACATCTATTTTGAGGTATTTATCACTTCAGACTTGATCACATCACCTTTCCTCTCTATGCACAGTTTCACCCCAAACGTAACAACTGTGTCAGATTCACTGTCCGGCAAGTGGAGCGAAAAAATACGGATGAGGGTTACATCCAGATTATGATGAGAAATGTCATAGAGGCATCAAGGTCCCCACACTCCTCTCATCTCAGGTACTAGAGATTCCATCGACAAAAACACGTAGTAACTATAATGCTTGTGTCATGCAGTGCAGTTCTTAGGCGAAGAAAAAAGATGGCTCTCTTCACTTGTCAGTTTGCTAATCCTTCAAATGATATTCACAAAAGGGACGTCGCCTTCACTGGGGCTATCGGTTTTGAAGTTTTGTTTGGTTGTTTTTTCTTGTTGGCTCAGATTTGGTGGACGAAACACATTTCTGTTGGCTATGTGATAAAGTATCATATGATATGATATACCGATAATATGAAATAATATGAAGTTTATATGCGTACAGCTCCTTTCTTTGTCTCGTGTTCAGCACAGCAGGTGACACCACTCCAGAAATTCCGACGCAACGCCTGCCTACATGTATGATATATTCCACAAAAATAGGGTTTGGGGAAAATGCGATTGCATTCAACCATTTTGTTATCTTGAAGAGACACATTGTTATAAATTGTTTACAATCTAAAGTGTTTCAGACCATTACATAAATTCCGATTATACCTTCAGAACCGGCTTAAAGTTGATAATGATACCAGAATTATACCAATACTTGTATTAAACCTAATGTTTGTAATATCACCGTCAGTCCGTCAATGCCAACAAAAGTGCCCGTGTCATCGGCTTTTATCCACTATATCTGCATCGCTCTTGTAAACATGTCAATACTTACTGTGTTAAACAGCCGCAGTCACGAGTCTGTTCATACTGAACTGTCGAAGACCAGACACCATGATGAGTTGCTGTCTCGCATTCCCCTCTTCTTGCCATGGACTGCTCCACCCGATGACCCTCGAGGTCAAGACAATTCAGAGAAAGTCAACATTTCTCCCTTCGATACCGAGTTCAGTAAGACAGGTAAAAAATCATGATTTCTTTGTACTGGTCACACGATAGTTAGCCTTTGATAACGATGGTGATATAATAAATGTATTGAACATACAAGTGAATACTGTAGTAATGACATTGCACTGTGCGTATACATAAACATATGTAGCGTCTTAAATTATGAAGAAAAAAAAAAGGTACTTTGGAATGATGGCAGAACTGGTAACTGCTTGGAAGGTTATCCTGTGCAACAACAACACCAAGAAAAAAAAAGTCTGATAATGATGATAACGTCTGAAATACGATCATGCCATTTGATTTTGATGGTTGTGATACACAGCTGAGCTCCCTTAACACACAGACAATTCATGCTAAGCATCCTGCCACTCAACAGTCCCAGTTGCTTTGTTCCTAACAAAAAGTAGGCTAATTTGGATAACACAAAACTTTGATAACACACCTTCAAATTGGTCTGAAGGGTGTTTGTGTTATAGGAGTTCCACTGAAAATGGACATGAAAAAGCATTCCTTCTTTATTTGCTGGATGCTAATGGTAAAGTCTAGGTCAGGGAGTGGTTAACCATGGAGCAATTGGCACATTGTTCCAATGGCCTTTGTCTCTCAAAGATCTCTCAGGGACCTATAGTCTAAATGTGATACAGAAAGATAAACTCATTCTCTGATGTAACCAGCAATGATGATGTATAACAATTTCTATTGACAGATATTAGGGGAGTAGAATCGCTGTTACATCCAGAGCACGTTCCAACCATTGGCAAACCACAGGCCAAGACTAGACATCCCCATCCTCACCCGGAGTCTCATCCAAAGCAGGCTCCACCATCACCCACACGATCACATGCACTGAAGAGTCCAGAGAGACAGGACCGACCAGGCAGTACTGCAAGCACAGCCAAGGGTTTGATACTAAAGCCTGGAAAAGCTGTTCCTCCTGGAGAGTCACCCAGGAAGCAGTCTACGGGCAGATCAACACCTCCATCTGGGGAGTCACCTAGACGACATTCAGTTGGAAAATCTAGCAAGATTACCATAGCGACGCGGAGCTCTATTCGAGCTTTGACGCCATCAGGGACTTTTGCCACGAGTGGATTGGATGTGCCTGATTCCAATGCTGCTCGAAGTCCGTCACCAACTCACTCTGCACGAAGTGATGGAGGAGGGATTCTGGACTGGCTGGCTAGGGATCTGGGCGGAGACTGGTTGAGAATGGGCGTGTTGCTGGGTGTTCCCTATGCCTCCCTACAGACTTGGATGGAAGATGGACAGTTGAGCGACAGGCAGAGAGCTGAGAAGGTTAACATGAAAGGGGATGTGGGTGGGACTTGAAAATGCGAGTGGGCAAAAAATTACTGTTGTTTCAAATGTTTAAGATGAAAACTACTATACTAACTCTTTACTTGAATGACTGATGCAGCTCATGATCATCGCAGTTTACTGTGTTTTCACCCCGCGTGCTCAAACGCACACAAACACAAGTTACTGTCACTGGAATGCAATTTTATACATAAACAGTAGCACATCTCACCTTGATGCAGTCATACGCTCAGTGAAATGTGCAAGAAGTGTACTGTACATCGGTAACCCTATAATCATCTTCTCTACGAAATATAAGTAGCATACCAGTTATGAAAATAGTGTTGTATGGGATTGTGAATAGGGACAGACAAGGAAATTCTAAGCTAGAGTATACACTGAGACAAAGCTTCCAACATCCCTCTGAATCTAATCTCTAATAATAATAATAATAATAATAATAATAATAATGCGGTTTACAAGTCTCATATCCAGGCTAATGCCCGCTCATGCGACCTCACACTATTATTATCCCAGCAGGCCTGATCATGTCTAAACCACTCTAAAACATCGTAGACTAAGTCATAAAAGACCATGACCAGAGAAGAATGTCTACTGATTAATTCAACCCTAACAGCAAACGTTGATAAAAATTAATTATTGTCTCGCCTCTGATTTTTTTGGATCTACTCTAGACTTGCATTCTGTTTTCAGATGTTGCACCAGTGGAAAACAACCAGACGCACAAGACAAGACCATGGTGTACCTGAACTCCTGATGACCTTACAACGCTTGGGGAAGACGGAACTGGTTAGATCGCTCAAGGACAGACTCAGGGCATGGTAAGGATGTGAAGCTCTTTTTGTTGCTGCTGAAGTAATGATTCCCTGAGTCGAGTCTGTGTATGTCGAAATCGGATACCTCCAATTTCTCATTAGTCAAAAGAAAAAGAAATAATAGTTTTTTTTCCTTCTTTGCGTGTATTAATTGCCTTTGCATAACAAGAAGTAATTAACGCCTATTTCTGATTACTCCAACTGCCCAGCGCTGCCACAGAGGCAAAATCACCTCCTGTGGTGCCAAACAACGCCTTTGGCTTAAAAAAAACAAACGAGACAATGCTGCGGATAGAGAGAGGCAATAAAACTGCACGCTGCGAGTACCCCTAGCTGCAGCACAATAAGTAGGACGTGTGTATTATACCATTGCTGATAAGACAGTGGGGGGAAGAGAATGCCCGAGGGAGGGCTCGTTGATGCTGACAAATCGATTGATAATCAAGCATCTCGGCCCAATGCACCGTGACGGTATATAAACAAGAGGCTGCCCTCATGACCTCCCCAGTGTGCTCGCTCGCGCGCGTACGATTGACTCACCTTTATCATTTTAAACTTGAATTTGTCCTCTAAATGATGACTTCTTCTAATCCTTGAAGAGAAACCTCAAGACCCTTTCCACTGAGTCGAAGATTAACATGCTCTAGGAAATCGACAGAGGTGCGATGTCGAAGAAGGCCAATACTGAGAAGTATGGCATTCCTGCTAGCACGCTTTCTACGATCTTGAAAAACCGGGAACAAGTGGAAAAAGCAGCGGCCTCCTCATCTATTGATCTGCTAATTGGAGTTATTTCTTATAAAGAGGGAAATAATCCCATTTAAAATACAACCCCAATATGTGATCTTTTTACCTCTGTTGAATTATCCTCATGACCTCCCCAGGGTGCTCGCTCGCTCGCTCGCATACGGTTGACTCGCCTTGGAAATCATTAGTCGAATTCTGATTACTCCAACTCATTTGGGTGGTCCCAGCGAATTGGAGTTAAGCAGATTCGACTGTGAAGTACCTTCTCTTTTTTCAGATTAAGTGTATATCGGGATGTTTGAACCCGTATATTGGGATTTGGAAGCAATTTAAGTAGGCTCCTAGAATATGTATGATAAGTATACCTGTATTTGTATACCTTTCATTCAGTTTTATGTATCTTAATTTCCAACCAAATAGTGTATCCTTATTTGAAGTAATTTGTGACACAAATTAATTTTGTGAACTCCCATAACAAGTCACAGTTCTTAGGCACTGCAGCAATGATGAGATTAGTACACTGGAATCCTTTAATAACGTGTACTATTGTACCGGAAAACCCAGCTGTATCGAGCATAATCATTGTCCCCGTATCCCCCTCCTCACATGTTATTGTGCCTTTTCATAAAGGGACTGGAAAACCAAAAACTCTGGTTGTTGGAATGTTATGGGATAGTTGGCAATCGCCTGATCTTGATAAAAGTTTGTTATAAAAATGATGGTGGTTTGACAGGTGCTGCGTGCGTGCAAACCATCTCGCAAAGTGTTCACAGAGTGACTACCTACCTGAGCTGTGGCGTTAGCAATGATTTCATGTAGTGCCATCAGCGTAAGGCCTGCATGTGTGCACTATGTACAGAATGAACGTAAGAACGCAGTGCAGGTTACTTCTCTTGTCTCCATCCCTGCTCGGGAACAAAGGGACAAGGTAATAACGATGAAATTTGGGAAGTCCCAACCACCTAGTTACTATTGAGTTCCACTGTAAAAAAGTGTAAAAACCTGCAAAGAAATCATTTACATGTATTTTCTTTTTCATTTGCAGGATTGCAGATAACCTGGAGCGTCGCGGTTGTCTCAGGGGAGTTGTCAATAAAAACCTCCTAGAAGATACAGGTAAGTGACACTAATCGGAAGAAGCTGTAGATCAAATCACGCACTCAAATTTCGAAGTTCTATTGCAGCTGACTTGCTCAGTAACATTTTTCATTAAATCACAAGTTTCTTTCAGACTATAGGCTATGTAAGTGAGAAACAAACATCTCTGCTTTATTGCATCCAATAGTTAATCACAACTACTGTGGAGTTGTTAGCCAAAGGAGTTCATTGTACCGCACAGAGGCATTAGTGTACATGTGTATCTAGGACACCTAGTTAATCACCAGTCTTCAGGCAACATAACATGTGTAGTGCCGCTTGCTTTGTATAAGAGAATTGGTTAAAAATTTTAGTAAAACATGTTGTATCCTCAGAATATGTGTCCTTAGCTCCGGTCATAATGCATTTCCTTTATGATCTGCCTCCCCATCTTATTTTATACTCAGGCCTTTTGTGAGTGGTGATAGGTTAATACAATATCTCAGCTTTAATCGATTACAGATATGTAGATGTAAGCTTATATACTAGGAAATATATGAAAACAATTCAAAGGCAAAGAACCAACTGATTCTTTCATGTTCCATTACAAGTTCAGCCGTAGGATTTCCTCAGACCTTTATTATAGCAAACTGAAAACTATAACAGAGAGTGCGTCAAATTTACAACAATCACACACAAATCAGATCCACACATTTACATAGTGAAGATTTGCTCTTATGGTCTAATTAGATGTAGATACCGGTTTCCTTCTTTTGTTTCAAAACAGAAAATCTGGAACCGATGTCGCCTCTATTCCTCCTGTCCCTGGTCAGGAAGATTGGATTCAGTCTTGATTTCATCTATGATCTGGGCTTGTCCAGGCCAGAAGTCAGCAGGATCATGACAGACCCACTACTGAAGCACAGAGAGGATAAGATGTTAGGGGTAAGGGACAAGCACCAGTGACTGAAGGCTGAGTGCATTGAAGAGTAATCATCAGAATCGCATTCACCTTTCTGAAAAATAAGACAAAGCTTTGCACTTGACAAAAGCAGGCCAGCCGTTCGCAGCTCTATTTTCCAATGACAACACTTGTTTACCAATTACTATACAGTATGCAATACTCAGTCATTCTCGAGCTTCACTTTCAGGCCATAGCAAATACAGAATTGTTTGCCCTGGTGGATGATTCAGAAAGGTGAATTGATTTTCCAATGTGGCTTTAAGTTCTGGTTAATAGGATGGTGTGGTTGACTTTAGCCCCTTTTACCAATATTACAACAGACTTCACTCCTTCACCTTCATTTTAATCATAACTCCTACTTAATCACAACTTCCGGTTGCCTCAGTAGGTCACAGTATTAACAAAACACTTGCCTTATAAACAAAGTACAGCTTAAATAGTGTATCTGAGTCCTAACACATCCACAAACATGAGCAGTCTCTTTTACAGTCTAAAATTAAATGAGACAAATTTACGTGTATTGAGTTGAATGCAGATATTCTTCATGAGTATTTTTTTTTTTCAGCTGTTACTGATTTGCCGTGACAAAGACACATCATATGATGTTGCCCTCGAAAGAATTCTGAATGTTTTGGCATCATATGGACACAAGAATGCGGTAGAGTGGACGCTTACGTCGTGCAGACAATGGTAAGAACTCCAGACAGCATAAGGCCTTTTCCTAACAATGGTTGAGCAATTGAACACCCAGCATACCGGTATATTGAATCATTTCAAATATCACAATACTTTCTTTCTTTCACTGCTGACAGCCAAGTATTGATTTCTAAATACGGAAAGTGTGAATGTAATGTTTTTCTGATACACTTACAATATGACCAAGCTGAAATTGAACCTTCTGATCTGGAGTCCTGCATTGTTACTTTACTGTAATGCAGCTTGCGGTTTAGTGATTTGAATTATCCAAACAAATATAGGGCCTACTTGAACATGCATATTATGACAGGACACTCCAAAACATTTCATGTTAAGAATATTTCATGTTTAGTTAGTATGACTCATCTGAATCATCTGTTGTTTTAGGACTTGGAAAGTGATCTGAAAATGAAATGGCACTAATTTCATAGAAAGCATTTTCATAGTAAACACATTCAAGTGTTTTTGAAAGAAAAAACTTGCTTGTGGAAAAATGCTATGTAAGAACCTTAATATCTAGTCAAGCAACTATTCTCTGTATGTGAAGCTTCCATGTTTTCTTTGCACTAGTATAGTATCTACATCACATGGTAACCATTTCCTGTTTCCTTCTCCAGGTTGATGAATCAAGGCTGCGCTGATGACCATTTTGCTCATGCTGTCGGTGATATACTACTGAGGCATACTGCTCAGCCTGACAGTGCAGGGAGGACAAGAAGGACAAGTGATTTTGAGACAGAATCATGAAATCACAGAGACTGAATAGAATATACTCTACACAAGAAAAGAACCGACAGCAGAGCTGACATACTCATTATGACTAGAAATCATCCGCTGTTACATTAAAACAGTTGAATGAGCATTTCATTTGACCAGAGTGAAACAAGTTAATTACACATACTGGTGTTTTTGTATTTTATGTACAAGCTTTACAAGAAAGCTACTGACCACACAATATACAGTATTGTGTAAATTGGACATTACCACCTGTGACAAAATTAACAATGGCTTTGAAAAAACTTTGTCATCACTTCAGTGTCTTTCTATTTCACTCTTAAGTTAGAGTAATGTAATATAATTATTACTTTGTATAGCACACGAATTCACTATAAAAATTATGTAACGCATTGCATTTGACTTGTAAATTTTATTTGGAATATGATGTTAAATGTTACAGTTCATCTTGAGAATTTCCGTAAAGCACTTTGAGTATGAAATGATTGCCCATTATGTAGACTTATGTGTAAGTTGATGACAATTATATAATTTAAAATGATCTGTCACAGTGCTTTGATATGAGAGTTGATGTTTATCCGAGTTGTGCTAATGTGAGTTGTGATATACTGGGACATTCCCTATCATAAATGCACCTAATACTCTTTTTTTCTCAAATGAGTTTCACATGGGTTGCTGTCATTAGCAACCAATCTGATTACTAGCATGAAATCAATATCCTATCCCTTCAGTAGAGGTTACTTGGTGTCTTATTGTTTGCTTTGAAGATTACATGTAATTCGATTGTGGACTAAGCAGAGTGAATTTTGCTTATTAATTTTTTACTGTAGTATTTATTGATACCTGCCTCCAGAGTGATCTGTTTGACCAATGATGATCAATAATTTTGCGCAGTTATGCCAAGATTTCTTGCCCATCTTGTACTGTAGTTTGTCAAATGGTAGTGAATGACACTAGACTTTATGATTCACTGTACACCACTGCTCAAACTGCAGTGATACAGTAATCGCTGTGAACTTTCATATAATATTACAGCACTTTCCTGATCTCTTTCATCATGGGAAATATATGCCATGATTTGCATAGATTTTATATGTAGTTCTGTTCAACATTCATTTTTGAGATTGTTTTACTTTACTTGTTTATGCCAGGTTTAGCTGTGGCATAATAATTTTGATTTATTTTATACACTGTGTCATGAGGATCCAAATTCTGTGATATGTGAACAGTTTTCCCACTAGTGTGAGCACTTTCTTCTACATCTTACACCATTAGACTTTTCTATGCTGTGATAGCTCTATTTTCATATTTTTTGGTCATGTTGTATATAATGTAGTGTGAAGTGCCTTACATTCCTCTTGAGCAGCTTTCATGATTTTTTTACTGTTAACGGTATTTCACCCTAATTTGTACACCTGTAAATGCCATTAGAACTGCTGTTTCTGTGATTTGCGAAGAGTTGTGTCTTCAGCATATTGAGAAACTTAAGTTCCCATGCTATATTGTTTCACATGGTAAACCACAATTAAATAAGGTTATAAAGTTATTTATGCCTTTCGGATGTTACCGTAGGTCATAAGAATGTAATCTGATAATTTTCTAAGCAGCACTTCATTCATTTATGTCTCTTAACATCGTTATTTAAGATCAGACTGAGAAACATTAGTCGATAGTTGTTTTTATTCAGTGCATCATGATTGCAGTGGCTTTTTGACAAAGATGTACTTATGCAGTACATCCTCTTTTCAAAAATTTCATTGGTTTCCATTCATTAAAACAATATACTTTAGAGAGACCAAAGAGTGTATAGTGACATGCAGTTATGTTCAAAAAGTACATGTAATACTTTGTTGCATACTGGAAAGAATATAGGTCATAAACTGCAAAACAAGGACCTTCCTGGTAAATTTATTTCTTTTAAAGCCTATACCTATCAAACAAACAATATCACTACATGGTATAATTTATAATAAAGTATAGGAGCCTGCCATCAAACAGGTCACACATTTAAAAAGCATCACATTTGGTGCAGGGTCTCTTTCTAGACTTGCTTAAACCTTGTGACTATAACTATAAGGTTCTGTTTTGCAGTCCATTTCCCATATATGTATGCTGTCATGTCAGTTTCATGAAACCTCATGAAGAAATCAAAACATCTGAAAAATGTGAAGTTCTCTATAGAATAAAAAAATTTCATTAAGTTCATGATGAATGTTTGTTTTTTTTATTTCTCTGTACTGAACTTTATAATTCAACATCTGATAGCATATAGCCACAGTCATAAGCTCAGCATATTAGTGTAAAGAATAATGAGATACTGTAATTGTACAGACAAATCAGTAAACTCAGCATGCCAGGAAAGATGAATGCAATGGAAGTTTGAAGAGTTGGGCATACATCAATCTGAAATTTCATTAATCTTCACAAGCTGCTGCACATCACTGCACAGAATGACCTCTATACACAATGTGAAGTGGCCAGCTATTCTTTGTAGAAGAATATTATGTGGGAATTTGAATATTAAACAAAAAAAAAGCAAAACAAAAACTTACAGAAAAATATGTACACGGATTGAAATTTTAATGTTGGTATCAGAATTTCATGAGGATAATCAAAAAACCCAAAATCTTACAAAATAATGAAAGGCAAAAAGTCTCTTCTGGAATGCATAGATAAACAAAAATGAAGCAAGACCAGTCCGGCTCACCACCTTGTTTAGAGGTGAAACTAGAAAATGTGATATGCCTTAAAAAGGTCTTGCATAAATTGTCAGAAATGTGCATCCACTGTTGTAAAGCTATGATAAAATAGAGGTTATTCTCCATTAAATGCTTGTGTGAATGTATAACTTCAAACACACTTATAATATTGATAGTCCACTTATAATATTGATAGTCCTATCATTCAAAAAAAAATTGCAAGCCTTTAAATGATGGTTGTACTCCCACGAACATTGCAAGAATGCCTAATACTAAATCATATGGACCTGCTGAGAATTTTTTACATAGACTGACTGAAGATGGCACATGGTTATAAAACCCGCTGCTCGGCATCGTTCATGGGATCAGTGAGGCAGGAGCCTGCCAGACTTACAGGGANTGTATTACACCACCGCTGATAAGACAGTAGGGGGAAGAGAATGCGGGAGGGCTCGGCTGAAAAATCGATCGATAATTAAACATCACGGCAGCAGTGTATACTGTATACAATGCATGAACTGGCCCTTGCACTGTGACGGTAAATACTGTAAACAAGAGGCTGCCCTCGTGACCTCCCCAGTGTGCTCGCTCGCTCGCGTACGGTTGACTCATCTTTATCATTTTCAACTTGAATTAAATTGAATTTGTCCTCTAAATAATGGCTTCCTCTAATCCTGTAAAGAGAAACCTCAAGACTCTTTCCATTGAGTCGAATATTAACATGCTCCAGGAAATCGACAGAGGTGCGATGTCGAAGAATGTCATAGCTGAGAAATATGGCGTTCCCGTTAGCACGCTTTCTACCATCTTGACAAACCGGGAACAAGTGGAAAAAGCGGCGGCCTCTTCATCTATTAAGCTACTACTCAGAGCGATTTCTTAGAAAAAGAAATAATCCCATTTAAAATACTTCCCCAATATGCCATCTTTAGTTACATCCCCTGTTGAATTACCCTCGTGACCTCCCCAGGGTGCTGGCTCGCTCGCATACGGTTGACCCGCCTTGGAAATCGTTAGTCGAATCCTGATTTCTCCAACTCATTGGGGTGGTCCCAGCGAATTGGAGTTAAGCGGACTCGACTGTAGAAGTTATTCTCCATTAAATGCTTGTGTGAATGTATAACTTCAAACAAACTTACAATATTGATAGTCCACTTATAATATTGATAGTCCTATCATTCAAAAAAAAATTGCAAGCCGTTAAATGATGGTTGTACTCCCATGAACATTGCAAGAATGCCTAATACTAAATCATATGGACCTGCTGAGAATTTTTTACATAGACTGACTGAAGATGGCACATGGTTATAAAACCCGCTGCTCGGCATCATTCATGGGATCAGTGAGGCAGGAGCCTGCCAGACTTACAGGGATGAAACTATTACAGAATTCTTTAATCAGAGCATATTGTAAATTTTTGACCCCGTGCGACCATTATAGGAATAATTTCACACAAATTCAAGGAGCTTTAGTAAGCTATTGTCTTCAGGTCAGTCAGCCTGCTAACAAATGAAGTTTCTGTCTTTCGGCATGAAAGTTACCCTAAAAAAGAGATCTATTTATTGCACTCATCGGTTAAAATTGTTGAGTCTTGTTAACACATACATGTTGTTACTAAATATGAACTGAGTGCACCAAGCTATGTTATACTGAGGTTCTACTGCAACTAAGAAGTTAACTTTGCCCATCAAAGCCATTTCAGCATGTCAATATTGCCTCAAAACAAAATTTCCAGATGGCAGAACAACTTCTTAAAATTCATGAATAATTACCAATAGTAAATGAATTTTGAAATGGTAAATTCAGAATGCCCATTTACGACACAACATATTTAGGGGCATTTTGAGCAGCCTAAGAGACACCCAAGTCTGATAGCTTAACCAGATGCTTATTCCCTTCTCTTCTGTTCTGGCGCACATCACAAAACGATTGATATTCTTGCAAATCTATACTGAAAGGTTGTGGGATTTCGAACTAACACCACACCAGCTCTTCCGTCACGTTGTTGTTCAAGGAGATGTAACAGGGCAGCCACAGAACAGAAACCAAGTCCTGATCCTTGACCCATCCCTAGGTCAAAATGGCCACTGTGAACAAAACCAATAATCGATCTTGAAGTATGAGTGAGCAGTTTGATTTCTGGGAGAGATTTGTCCTTGACACCTGCGTTAACATCAGCCACAGCTTTCCTCTCAGCTGCAGCTGTGATGTCTTTCTCTGAAATTCCCTGGGTTGTTTCTGAAACTGCCTTTTCTAAGGCATTCAGTCTGACAGCACTTGAATCAGCCATCTTCCCCTCAATTTTGCCTCCCTTCCCTCTTTTCTTCTTTCTCCTCAGCTTTAATCTCTCCTTTCTCTCTTCCTTCCTCTGAGCTTTGTAAGGATCTCTGTGCTTCTGTTCTTGTGGTCCTCCATAGTTCTTATCCCTACCAAGCTGCTTCAGGTCAGCTTCTGATGGCAGACAGACATGGCCAAACATTGCAGGCATGCCACGATGAAGGGTGATCAGCCTCACTGGCACAAGGCTTGTGGAAAATTGCTCAACCATTTCTTTGCCAATATCAGAAAACACCATTTTCTCCAGAACACTGCCTGCAGAATTACCCTTCTCCTTCTTTCTGTCTTTGGACTTCTGGGAAGTTCTTGTATCTGTCAAGGCTGTATTTAACAAACGAAGCATTTTTCGATCTCTCAGCACACAAAGATCCCCATTTCCTGTCTTCATCTGCACCTGGGCTGCAGAGGATTCGCTCAGCTTGTCCACCAGCTCAATAACTTTCTGGCTCCATTCATGCACAAGTTTACCAAATTCAAACCCAAAGGGTGATGGGAAACCCATTTTCGTGTAGTTTGGCCTTTTCGCTGGTGGCCGGCGATCATGTTTGATTTGAAGAGCATCAGATTCTGTATGTAAAGCTTGGCTTCCTGCCAGGGAGTCTGGAAAGTCATAGGGCTCATATAAAGAACCTTCTTGAAGAGCAATACTGCGCGCTTCTCTAATTCCACCCACTCTTGCACCACGGTAGACCAAGGCGATCCAAAATGCCATAGCCCACCCTGAGGGTATAATGATATCCCAGCCACTACCATACCCAAGATGAGATGATGATGAAGATGACAAAGAAGAGGAAGTATTGCCTGGCCGCTGGATGAGAATGACCGGGATGCACGATTCTTTCTCTCCCAGCTGCAAACTAGAACCTACAAGAATACAAAAATTTAAGATTTATCATCTTGGGCCAGAATGTAGTACTCCAGAGATTATGATATTTTAATGATAATTGGCCAAAAGCAGTCATCAAAGGCAGAAAATGCCCCAGCATTTACTTTCCTTATGAGACATAAGAAAATACACAATAATGGAAGATTTTTCCATGCAATTTAATTTTTCTCAACATTGTATGTATTGTAATATCTTTTCCCAGTCCCTGATTATCGTAGGAAGGTTTCTAGTATTGTAATGAACTTTAGATTTTCCAAGATTTACTGAACAACAACAGAAAGAAGCCATTTGCATGAAAATTCCCCTTACAGGCTTTTGTTTTGACAGTGCTTGACCTTTATAAGCCCATCAGGAAGATAATGTGCCATATTCCATCCTGCATTTACTGAAACCGTGGCCAATAAAACATGTTGATGAAATAGTAAGTTTCTACATTTTCTTGAATTTTAACAGTAGATTAGAGAATACAATCGAGTCCATGTATGTCGAAATCGGATACCTCCAATTTCTTATTAGTCGAAAGGAAGAGAAATAATAGGGTTTTTTTTTCTTCTTTGCGTCTATTAATTGCCTTTGCATAACAAGAAGTAATTAACGCCTATTTCTGATTACTCCAACTGCCCATTGCTGTCACAGAAGCAAAATCACCTCCTGGCGTTCTCCCCACGTGGTGCCAAACAACGCCAGCGGCTTCAAAATCAAACGAGACGGTGCCGCGGATAGAGAGAGTGCCACTAGCCGCAGCACAATAAGTAGGGCGTGTGTATTAACACCACCTCTAATAAGACAGTGGTGGGAAGAGAATGCGGGAGAGCTCGGCGGTGCTGAAAAATCAATCGATAATTAAACATTTCAGCAGCAGTGTATACATACAACGCATCTGGCCCATTGCACTGTGACAGTAAATAAACAAGAGGCTGCCCTCGTGACCTCCCCAGTGTGCTCGCTCGCTCGCGTACGGTTGACTCATCTTTATCATTTTCAGCTTGAATTAAGTTGAATTTGTCCTCTACATAGTGGCTTCCTCTAATCCCGTGAAGACAAACCTCAAGACTCTTTCCATTGAGACGAATATTAACATGCTCCAGGAAATCGACAGAGGTGCGATGTCGAAGAATCTCATAGCTGAGAAGTATGGTGTTCCCGCTAGCACGCTTTCTACGATCTTGAAAAACCGGGAACAAGTGGAAAAAGCGGCAGCCTCTGCATCTATTTACAGTCGAGTCCGCTTAACTCCAATTCGCTGGGACCACCCCAATGAGTTGGAGAAATCAGGACACGACTAACGATTTCCAAGGCGGGTCAACCGTATGCGAGCGAGCCAGCACCCTGGGGAGGTCACGAGGGTAATTCATGGCATATTGGGGAAGTATTTTAAATGGGATTATTTCTTTTTCGTAGAAATCGCTCTGAATAGTAGCTTAATAGATGAAGAGGCCGCCGCTTTTTCCACTTGTTCCCGGTTTGTCAAGATCGTAGAAAGCGTGCTAACGGGAACGCCATATTTCTCAGCTATGACATTCTTCGATATCGCACCTCTGTCGATTTCCTGGAGCATGTTAATATTCGACCCAATGGAAAGAGTCTTGAGGTTTCTCTTTACAGGATTAGAGGAAGCCATTATTTTGAGGACAAATTCAATTTAATTCAAGCTGAAAATGATAAAGATGAGTCAACCGTATGCGAGCGAGCGAGCACACTGGGGAGGTCACGAGGGCAGCCTCATGTTTATTTACCGTCACAGTGCAATGGGCCAGAGGCCAGATGCGTTGTATACAGTATACACTACTGCTGAGATATTTAATTATCGATCGATTTTTCAGCACCGCCGAGCCCTCCCGCATTCTTTTCCCCCTACTGTCATATCAGCGGTGGTGTAATACACACGCCCTACTTATTGTGCTGCAGTTAATGGCACTTGCAGTGTCCAGTTTTATTACCTCTCTCTATCCGCGGCACCGTCTTGTTTGTTTTTCAAACCATCGGCGTTGTTTAGTACCACGCGGGGAAGACGCCAGGAGGTGATTTTGCCTCTGTGGCAGCGCTGAGAAGTTGGACTAATCAGAAATGGGCATTAATTACTTCGTCTTATGCAAGGATAATTAATAGACACAAAGAAGGAAAAAAAACTATTATTTCTTTTTATTTCGACTAATAAATAATTGGAGGTATCCGGTTTCGACATACATGGACTCGACTGTATCTACTACTCAGAGCGATTTCTTATAAAAAGAAATAATCCCATTTAAAATACTTCCCCAATATGCCATCTTTAGTTACTTCCCCTGTTGAATTGCCCTCAGGACCTCCCCACGGTCCTCGCTTGCTCACATAAGGTTGACTCGCCTTGGAAATCGTGAGTCGAATTCTGATTACTCCAACTCATTGGGGTGGTCCCAGCGAATTGTAGTTAAGTGGACTTGACTGTATTACTGTTCAGCTCTGCAATGCTTAAAGTGTTTAATTCTGCTTAAATCATTCATCACTACCCTGCCTTTAGGTGAATAAACCATGAACTCCCTGTGATCACCTGGTATCAGAAGTTTACTTCTCATGTTGTTAAGAGTCTGCTCTGAGATTTTTGTGACCTTCACATTTTCTCTGATCCTGGCTTCCCACAGTGGACTGTCTGCAACTTCACAAGTGAAGAGCTCCAATGGTAAACTGCAAGTGACTGTTCCTGTGGATTCATTTAACAGTTTAGTGAATCACATAAAAGATTCTGGATGAGAAATCCCCCTAGTCTCTCATCATTAATTTATGCAATACCAATACAAAAAGCCATGCCACATTGTACATAACATACACTCTGGAAATTATGAAAGGACCAGGACAGGATTCGAACCTGCGACCTCTGGCTATAAAGCCAGCGCTCTACCAGCTGAGCTACCCAGTCATGATATGTGCTGTAGTACAAACACTGAAATTTCCAGTTTTCATACCACTCATCTCCCTCACAAATTTACATGGTGCCTTCTCCAAATTGAAAGACAAAAACAGAAATTAATATAGTTGAATTTACTTAGTCACAATTCAGATAATGACAGTTTTATACTTAACACTACATTTTCTACATAATAATAAGCTATATTCCTAAATAAAAGTTACTTGATAATTGCAACTCTTTTTAATTGCAACTTCTCCCCTGCTCTTAAGGAGTTGTGATTAAGCAGAGCTGACTGCATTTAAAACTTTTACTAGTGCTGAAAAACATGCCATTAAAATGAAATCATACCAAACAGCCAAGTAAAAAAAAAAGTTTGTGAAATGTCCTGACAAAGACCCACACAAAACTATGAATGGATCCCTTTGCTTGACAGAAACATGAAAAGAAGTTCACACATTCCAGGAAAACAGCTTACTAACAGCTTGAGAAGAATCAAAGTACCAAGGGACATAAACTTTCTCAAAAGAGTGCATAAGCACTAAAATACACGCTGAATAAAAAACAAGTGAAAATGAAACCATGACACCTGGCAACAGAAACATTTTGAATTACTGGTGACTGTGATGATGAAGGCTAAGCCAGCTGTAAACACCAATTTCAATAAACAAATGGCATGGAGTGTCAAAAGTGATTCACATAAAAGCATGAATCACTGACCACAACAGTAATACAGCTCACATTATTATGCAGTGATCATGGATTCTTACCATTGATTCCCCATATAATCAAACAAAAATCCTAAACTTTGTAGGCATCTTTATTTGGATCAGTGCTAACAGGTAAAACAAGATTTGGAACACAGGGGGCTAAAATCAAACATAAAGCAACATTCAGACACATCTTGTACCATTTCATTAGACCTGAAAAATCCAAACCCTTCTTATTATGCCTAGTACATATTTAATCTGTCGCAGATGTTAAAACAATAATAATATTAAATATCATGAAGAATTACTGAAAACTGTCAAGTCTATTTAAACAAACTTTTGGCACTGACCCATTTATGCAATACCTTGCATAACTGTTTAAAGTGTAATTATTCTAAAGTGGAGCCATAACCCTGTTGAAAGCAGGTTAAAATATTCTTTGCTTATATATAAGGCAGCTCACCCTTGTTAATTGTAGATACTTTGTTTCTCATTGGGGGTAGTAGCAGCCGTGGGTCTCGCACAGTCAGTGACAGAACACAGCTGGGAGGAGCTTCAGCTGGAGAATAACACTGTATGAGTCTAGACCAAACATCTGACTGGCTCTTGAAACATTGCACATTTTTGTCATGTGTGTAGTAGTCCTTCCACCACTGGTCAACATTCTTGGAGTCTACTTCTGAAGATTTCTTTGAGTCTGAACTCACCACATCATTTGTGCCTCTCTCAGACAAGTTGGTCTTGAACTCTCTTGATTCCTGTTCATTCTCTGCTTTTTCAAATGCTTTATTATCATGCGCAAAAGGATGAGAATTCTTCACACAAATGTCAGCTAATTTCAATGACTCTGCCAGGACCTGATTTGAGGCAGGACCATACAGTCTGAATTTCACAAGGTGGTCTTTCAAAGGAACTACAACAACATTCTGCTTCACATCAGACTTTGTGTCCAAGATCTTCTCAAAACAGGCATTAATCTCCCTCAACACCTGACTATAGAATGAAGGGTGACAACATATCCACAAGGCTGAAGGAATATTTTGGTCTGTGATTTTGGGATTACTGGACAGTGGACGCCACAAATACGTAACCTGACCAATAGCCTTATATGGATAACTGTCATAAGAGTAAAGCATTAACTTTCCTTGCCTCGTGCCCATGGAAGTCATCTTTGCAGCAAATGATGGCCCTGAAAAGACAGACATAATATAAATGTTAAAGTATCACAAGAGGCCAGTATTAAAACATATATTTCGAATATCAGCACCATGCTCTGAAAATGGCCTAGATCATTTTTCACACTTCTGACAGAGCAATGTTTTTATGGCAAAGCAAGAAAGTGTGTTTCTTTGTAACTATACTTTTGTGGGAAAATACTGGCTCATTTTAATTTTTTAAACATGTCAATGTGGGCCTTGATCTCATAAACAACATGATGCCCTTATTCAAAACTGACTTGGGCCATTTTCGAGCCCCAAGTGACAATAAGTTTACAACTTAAACAATTTGCACAGTCCTATGCTCCTGCTCTCCAGTTTCCAGTTGTTTAGCATAATAAAATATTTGATTCATAAGTTAAATAACACTCTGCAGTTCAAACCTGTTTTTTCACTGGTCAGGTGTGAAAGTCCCTCTATAATGGTTGCTCTTTTCCCAGTGATTTCAATGTAACTCTCGAATGAAACATCCTGACAATAGAGTAAAAAAAAAAATTATACAGCTATCCTTAAAATCATAATCAGATCTACATGCAGTAAGCTTCACCTGCAAAAGTTATTAATTTTCGCACCAAAACAGCTACTCAGTGTAATGAAAATGACAATATTTTACCTCTGAAGATGTATGGGATTGTGTTAAGTAAAGGTCACCCTTCTTACCTTTGGGAATGTAAAGCAAAAACTTCCAAGTGCCATATGCCACATATAACATAATACAAAAGTGTCACAGTAGCTGTTGAAGTCAAAGTTAATCTTTTACTTTTTTCAATGTCCATTCCATAATGTAAGATCTCTGCTTCTTTTTTACCAGGCCAATATCATACTAACTTATCATCACTTGTTATCATCTCATGCCATTATATTCTTACTGCCACAATCTTGATTATCTCATGAAGTTAAATAAAGACTTAATGGCCTGCCTGCATCAAACAATGCCAGTTCACTGCTCTGTAGCATGCCCGGACGCTCTTATCACTGGGATGCATCGCTAATCTGTAGCTCCATTTCTCCATCATCTTGAATCTCTTTGCATGCCAAATGTGTGTCTCAAGCCATCCAATTCTACGCTTGCGTCTCTCATACTCCGCCAGTAAATTGCTGGGACGGCGGCGGTAACGACGACTTGGGCGCTTCCCAGGCGCTTTCGTTTTCTCCAACTGCAAATGTGTGAATGAAATACTTGATGCAAAATTATAATCCTGCTATACTCCACAGTTTCTTAAATGTCCATCACAGCGCTGCAGCAGCTGCATCACCCATTAAAAGATTTATGAATATTTCCTCACTGTCACAACAAAAATGAAAGATTTCTCTCATAGTTCTAATAAAAGATTTTGTTGTTAGCTCTCAGAGGTTACATATGGGCAGAGGAGTAATAAGATAGTGACCTCCAGAAAGCCCTACTGTTACTGTTAGAAGACAAAAATACCAGATTCTTCTCCCATTACATTAAAATATCTTGTTCAAAATTTCATAACCACATACTACCTGCTGCTATAGAACAGGCAAGTGTAACATCCCAATCTCTCTAAGGATTTCTATTACAAGTGTAGGTCTGCCTGCAAGCTTCACAGCCACTGAATGTGTACGTATGCACAATGGTAAGAAGAAGCTAATGGTAGTAGTGTCACTAAATCATCATTCTTTCTAATAGTTTCCAAATGCAAAAAAAACTAACAATCTTACCTCTGATTTGACAGCACTATGCAATCGTTTTGGAACTCTCTTAATATTATGACTCATGGCTCGTCTTCGCATATGCCGTGGTAATTTCTGGAAAGCCATGTGGTTACCGCCAACATTCTTTACTACTTCTGTCAAGGCTTGAATTTCTGCAGCTCGTGATTCTGCAAAGCCCTTCACATTTAAATCTGCAAATTACAAAAAAAAAAATGTTTGCAATTAAACCCTGATAGTTCTATGTTGAAAGCAAAGTTTGACATTAATTGTAAAATTTATAATAATAATTTACTTTGATACTAGATCTGACAAGCCATGCCTTTTTCTGCCTGCTGGTGTTAAGTTGCTATATATTTGGAACTGGTGTCTACTAAGATATGCAGAGCTAAAAGTTTGTGCAAGGAATTTGGTGTGGTCCTCTTCACAGCATGCTTCACTTGCCAGTTTATCTCACACAGACTGGACTACAGACCAGCAGTTTGTGTTTCACATGAATTTTTTACTGCTTCCATTTCTTGAGTCTCTTAATCATGTCATTGTGCAGTGCTTACAAACACCTGTCTTGCAAAATTCTTTTTTCTTTTTCCCCACAAAACATTCTTCTTCCAAAACTTTGCAAATATAGTCATCTTTATGACCACAAGTGTAGGCATACTAGCATGGAAGTGTGGTCCGGACTATTTTGTCAGTGTATCAATACCTGATCTATAGCATAGATAAACAATGCAAAATAAAGATGTCTTTCTGCTTACACTTACACTGTAACAAACACACACTGTCATTTTAGATAAAAGGAGCTTTCACCAGAATAAAAGCAAAAATTGGATACAAACTTTACAAACCAAACATTTTAGCAATAAAATCTGGGTCTAGATCTACACGTCTAGACTAGAGTAGTGTCACGGCTGCGAACACACATAGCCTAAAAAAATTGGTATCCTTCGTTTGACCTCGTTTATCTCCCGTCTAAGAAGACCTAGATAGAAACCGAAAGTGGCTAATAGACGCACATTTTTTAGCAAAAATTATGGTAGGACAGCAAAGTTCAGCCAATAAAGTCATAGTCTATTAAAAAATTATGGGCAACTGTCAGGTACCTGTCCAAGGTTTGCCATGTTTTTTTAAACTTGTCCAAGAATTGTGAACATCTGTCCAACCATTGCGAAACTAGTATATTGTACTACCAGATTTTTTGCTTTGTTTTTTTTTTCAAAAATTTTTTACATTTTATAATACAAGGTTTCATTTGTATTTGAATGCAGAATGATGCCAATGTTAAAGATGAAGGAGAAAACAGTTAAGATGACTGTGCTGACGGTGGTGATGATGATAATGATGAAAATCCAAGCTGGCAATTTAATTACAGCAGGATTAGCCGTAGCTGAAAGGAAATTTAAATTTTAGACTCAGGCTGGCAATTTAATCACCTAATATTGCCTTACATACAATCCCCATCCTTGCCCCTTTAAGGGAAAATATGTGTTGGCAAACTTAATATTAACAACCAAATGTGTTTTTTTTGCGAACACCCCCATCCAAAATGCCAAAATCATGTTCACATTGTTAAACACAAGTTAGACGATGTCTACAGCTATTTGGCCACCACTGAAACTATTGAAATATAGAAATAGCCAAACAGGCAACAAGATAAAGCCTTCTTCCGGTTCAGAACTGTATTCTTCCGGAGGAAGTGGATTAGCTAAGATGGCTACCCCCTGTTGATGGTACATTGATTCAGTCGGACATCTTGTAAGATGGTGGACATCACGCATATCCGGATAGTACCAGATATGTGTAGCCAACATGCCAGGTTGTCAGTTTCTTTGTAAATAAAAGGAGAGTGTGTGCCGATATGAAATAGTGTGAAGGTGTTCGCAAATCGTAATGTTCGCAATCGATGAGACTACTCTAGTGGTGATGATGTAGGCGGTGGCAAAGAGCAGGAAGTGCCTGACCTCAATTATTGCCTACCTACTGTTACTACAGAGAGCCGACTGCGCTAACATCAATGCCCACTGAGACCAGACTGCTAATCTAATGTCCATCAAGACTGGATCCTGCACCAGTAGCCATCATCGCTCACTCAAAGTAAACTGGATCATCTGTCCCCCTATTCCTTCTTCCCTCTTGCTAAATGCTATTTGATTTTATTTCTTAAGCTTAATAAAAAACTAACTGCTGACTTTTGATATTGTTGTAATACATTACAAATGAGACGCACACAGTGCTGGAGTAGTGTATAAAGTAGATCTAGGCTTCTATTTTAGTTTAATGTTTATCGAGGCCTCTATTCCAATCTAAAGTGAGTGAAAAAAATGAAATTTACCTGTCACTATCTTACTGCCCTTATCGCTCGTGACACTTTCATCATTCCCGCGGCCAAACCCGACAGTTTTCTTTTGCTTTCGCTTTGAAGATCCGTCGTCACCACCACTTTTTCTCTTTCGACCACCACTGTTTACTGTATCTGACATTTCTGCTTTGAAAAATTCACATATCTGTCACACAATTCTGCACTGGTGGGCCTTCGGATCACGTCGATTTCGAAGTTTCCATGTTATCGTTATTTTTCCTGCGCGTTATCGTTACTTTTTCCTAGCAAGACAAACAAAATTTAAAACTAGAATAAACGGAGTCGAAACAAATTATAATGTGGCTACCAAAACATTATTATTTAAACCGAGATCAGAGACAGCGACTTAGATCTTATACATGTAATTGCAGGAACCAGACAAATATTTTCAGATAAATGGTCTTTCGATTTAAAAGAAACTACACGCTACAATGACAGGCGCGCCAAAGAAGATGGAATGTCAGAAAATAAAACTGGATGCAGAAGTTATGGTGCTCCAAGAAGAATTCTAAGTTGCCTAAGAGAGCATTAGGCCAGAAGCCACCGACGGAGAGCAGGTGGAGGAATTTCCCCGCGGCCCCGCGCCTCTCAAAGTAATCCCAAAAAATCAAAGTGCCTCTCAGTGACATAATATGAACCATGGGCCCCATGTCATCCCATGGCTGTGGTAAAGCAACGAGCTAATCATGAATTGGTTCATTATAACTGACCGACTGTTTCAATAAAATCCCAATATCTGCATTGCAGATCGATTATCATAACTGGACAGAAATAGATGGTAAAATCCTGTTTAAGAAATAATTGTAAACTGACGAAGAATTTACTGAGGAATTCGATAATAGCGAAGTGGTTGGGATTTTCAAAATTAGACTATATCGTTATTGATTGCCGTGTCCTGTTGTTTCTGAATCCTGGCCGTATGCATAATCCTTACATTAGATCCAAAATGTCGAGGATGCCGGTAGTGTTGCTAAATAGTTGGGAGCACAAATAATGTCTCTTAAGACAAAATGGTGGTCACCCATTACGGTTTCAAATTTGTTAGTGGAATTAATATCAAAGCCTTGTGTCGGATGAGGCATGGCGAGAATTAAGGATTGTATGCATGTTAATAAATGAGGCAATGATTATAAATATGGCAAATACCACACGCAAGCCAGCGCACTCTTTTCTAGCTCTTCCGTATCAGTCTCAGCCATCTTGAATTACTTTGAGACTGATATTTCTGTTGCTTAGGAGAGCTCCACAGTATAAAAAAAAGCCCGTGCACTCACAAGGACCAGACAGACGTTGCGCGTGTCTGTCGGTCTGTCGATCTAGGTTTAAAGGTAGATACGTAGGTCAAAATATTTTTTTTTTTACTGTCAATCAGACTACATCTACTTTTTCTCTCAGGGAAAAATATAGCGCCCAACAAACCACCACGCATGTGTGCTCTTCTATAATTAAGTATATATCAAAAATGTCTTGGATGAACTTATTATCTTGTCCACCGAGTTGTCGAGGAGCAGAGCATGTGAGAAAATGATGACTTCATTTATGTCCCAGCAGCTCTAGATACTTACGTCAGACGTTAATGTACGGTGGCTACGAGCGCAGAAGGTGACAAAGTTCAGAATTTGTGTAATGTGATCCTGCACGTTGTTTAGGGCAGGCACTGGCATGACATCATGTTGACGGGTATTTAAAAGAAAAAAAAAATAATACGGTTTCAAATAACATTGCTTTTGATATCTGAGAGATTATTTGACTAAGCTTTAATGAGGCAGGTTGTCAAAAGCCTACCCAATACAATTGCTAGGGAAGCTCTGGTCTGGTTTATACTGTAAGATGTCTGTTTAATTCAAGGAGGAAAGCAACCATGAAGGTATGGAGTGATCTTATGACTGGCTAACATGTGGGGTGATCCAAATCTTAGGCCTACATGCACACACGCTCGAACAGCATTCACGAACACCAATGTTTGACGTCTGGGCGTGGATTTATTCAACAATAGCTAAATGTGTGAGAAAGATGTGCGATAAACGCTTATCCATGACATTTTCTTAAGACCATAATGGTTTCCCTAATGATGTCTTAGAACCAGAGCGACATCTTCTGACGCGGGCAGACCTCTCATGGTGGCAGGTGGAAGTGGAAGCAGACGGTTTGAATGTCTGGGCGGGAAAATGGTGATCTGGTGCTGCGGATGATACACACTTGACTCTGTGTCAGTAAAGGTCACTGGGTGTCCAGGGGCGAGGTATGCTGCAATAAGGAGAGGTCTAAAGTATGAATTATTCTTGAAGCATTCTCACTTGTTGTAAGGAGGAGGCGGCGCCGCTGATCAGAGCGTTGTGTGGCTGTCCGTTTTTCACTAGAAAGTGATTGTGAGTCATGGGTTGAATGCAGGAGGGATATTCTACAGATCAAGGGAAAGGTGATCTTAGGAGGTCCAACGTCTCATCACAAAATGGCTTATGTTGATTTCCTCGTCAAAACAACATTTTTGCATCTCCGCAATTTGCATTCAATACTCATCTCTCTACATAAAAAAAAAATATTTTTTTTTTGTTTGCAAATCTGCAGGTGCCTTTACTTGGCCCATAGTACCAGAGATGAGACAAAAACTTGGTTGAAACAAAATGCCCCCTCCCCCTTTTAATTCCAAGAAAAGCAGTTTTGGCAGAGATAAACAACTTTATCATAAGATTCATCTCCTTCCCCTCGTGAATTTCTTCGACGTATTGAACATGAAATTCGATGTTTCTAGTGGAGGGGCAGGTAAGGGTGGACAAAGTAGAAAGGTGTTATGACTGGGAAGCTGTCTTTATCATAAACTAGTATGTATTATGGTCTGATTATTTTTTTTTTTTATCTCACATATGGTAANCTCGAGCAGTAGAGAGAAGCATATTTAATGATTCCATGGGGGAAAGCAAAAGTGAAAAGTGGACTGAAACTTTATAACTAAGCCAGATATCAATGAATGATAAAAAGTTAAACAAGTTTATTAGGAATAATTAAGCCCAGACCACACGGACAAAACAGAACTTAATCGAAGGACTGTTAACTGGAACAAAACCTAATATCATGACGTGCAATATGTCCATTTCAGTACTGTTATGAATAGAAGTCGCATAAGCAGAATAAGAACAAAGCAATTTTATTGCATAAACCCCACTGGTTCTAACTTGCTGGCTTTTGTCAGAGCATAATGGTACTGCTGTTGTTTGAATCGAAATCATGCTAAGTGATACTCGACATTCTACATGCCAGACTGAGGCACCGAGCAAGCTGGGTGAGTGGATAAGAAAAAAAAAATGGAGGAGGGGATGGCGAGGACGCAGAACGTATAAAATGCCTGAGTGGCGCCTGAAATAACTCTGTTTTCGCGACAACACTGCAGAGCGATAGCCTACAAACTATACAACACTCTTCACGCAAGCTGTTTACTTTTCATAATTGTTCTTCGTTTGTAAGGTAAGGCATGAGAAAAATAATTCTGACTCATACATTTCTTTTCTTATTCTGTTGGTTGAAAGCTTTATTGTTAGAATGCTGGTGATCAGTCAGATCGAGTCTGTAAAATGGCAGCGGCACTTCATCGCTCTATGAGTGGAGTTGAGAAAATCATTGAATGATCTTGTCTGTCACGATAAGCTTAAATAAAAGCATGAAGTCATGCGAGCAGGCGCTTTAGACTAGGGTGTTGCACCTGGAACTCTTTAATCATTAAGATTATAATGTACAGTTGATATGTTTATTCACTGTTAAGCTAATCGCAATTTTTTACTTTGACACAATTCGTTTCTTTCATATTTAGAGCAAAACTTATCATCCATAAGTCACTGGATAATCGAAATCCGCTTTAACTGCAATTATTCCATGAGCTCAAAATGTTGCTGTTCAGCGGAGCCAACCGTGATACTAATTTTGTCTTTTTTTTTTCTTTGTATAATTTTCTTTGTGCTTCACGTTCCCTTTGTAGCTTGAGAATGGCCGAGGACGTGGACAAGGCGTCTACATTTTGTGAGGAAAGACGCCACTTAAGACCACAGAACAACGCTGCTAGAGAGAGGTCAAGGGTGAGAACACTGAGATCAGCTTTTCTGGAACTGCAGCGGTCACTACCGGTCAGTGTCAAAGGAATGATTGAGTCCACTCTGGTACCCCCCCCCCNNNNAAAAAAAAAAAAGTAATTTCAAAGTCGAATAACTTTATGACTTCAAATCTTAGGCCAACGGAACTTGATTTTTTTTTCTTTTGGTTATGGGTCTCTGTTTATTTGACAGACATGGTCGGAGGCCGAAATCTGAAACATACATGTATTAGCATATGAATAATGCTGCAAGTTTTAAATGTAATATGTACTTGGAAGTCATGGTTATTTCACAGCTGAAAAATTAAGAATGATAGCATGCCCTTTGTGCCTTTA
>JAWQUT010000409.1:460463-476404 GCA_033807755.1 Ellobium chinense | reverse complement strand
GAAGGGGGGCGGGGGAGGAGGGGTGGCGAGACAGGAGAAGGCACCTGGTATACATGTATATAACGGAGAGAGAGATGAAGAGAGAGAGAGAGAGAAAGAGAGAGAGAGAGAGAGAGAGAGAGAGAGAGAGAGAAAAGGGGATGTGTCAAATGGAGAAAATGGTTCAGTAGGGTAGGGAAGTATGAGAGAATGAGTGGGAAAAAGCAAGAGAACAATATACAAAATAAAGCATGAATGGAAGAATTAAAAGAAAAAAGTGAAACAATGGACACAGAAAGGGAGCGCATGAGAAATTGTGTCCATGTGAGAGAGTGAGGAAAAAAAAAGCTGAGTAAGAAATAGCTCAGAATTTTTGTTAGTGTAGTTTTCACAATTATATGTTGGGAAACAAACTAATTGAAAGAGTTCCTTGGCTGTTATCGAATCCCAAGGTAATAAAGAAGTTCACACAATGACTTTTGCTTGTTATATGCCCTATTCTAAATAAACGTGTGTGCTGTCCACCTCCCAAAACTTTTCAGTAACAGTAACAGAATTGTATACGAATTTTACAGGCTGTTCCTCCAAATACGAAACTCTCCAAGCTGGATATTCTTGTGCTGGCAACAGCTTACATCTATCACCTTACAAGGACGCTTGAGGGTCAAGACCATGACCTTAATAAACATGGTGGAACCCAGAGCAGATCTACATTCAAATCTGGTCACCCAACCAATTCCAGGATCAACAAAACTAGTGGCATCATGAGCATGTCCATCTCATCCCGCCATTTGCTTCTGCCCACCACTAAATTGACACTGTCTTCAGTAACACAACATGTGATCAGGGCTAATCGACTAAAACACCACAGAAACCCAACAATCGCTGGCAAGTGCTCATCCTCTGGTCATACGCATTTGTCAGCCCACTTGGATCGCACTGTCAAATCATTTCCTCCTGGGCCTGGATACAGCAGTGACATCTGGCAGGGTAGGAATTTTGGACTAGGCACTGAGATGTTCCCAGACAGTGACTGTGTAGATGCTCCATGGCAACATTTGACTGATGACAACAAGAGTATGGGTCACAGTAAGTGGTCGCCTTCTCATGGAACCGTGGAGATTTTGCACCCTGTTAAAGTAAGCATCATAATCCTAAGACTAATGCTACTTTGAACTTTTTTTCATTCTCACGCCCTTTCACTATGTCTCTCAGTTGTTCTACTTCTGTTGGTTCTCAGGATCCTAGTTCATTTGTTTTTCTTTGTATGTCTCTCATTTTAATTGTTACTCTTGAAAAAATGCTTAGACATGAAGCATCAACTTTTAACAAAAATAAATTCATTACATATTTTCAAAAGTTTTGTGTTTAAACTGGGCAGACAAATATTTAATTTCGGAGAATAATGTTGTGATAGTTGTCAGTAATGTCTCATTATCATCACCTCAATCATCACCACCCAATATCACACTCATATCCCTGACACACCTCCTAAAATTCTTGCATCTTTAACATAAGGGTGTCAAGTTCCATATTTATGTCTTGCTGTAATACTCCAGTATTGACATTGAGTTCAAAATAGACTTTAAAACATTTCATAACATAACATTACTACCTATTCTCCATCAAGTATTAAAATTTCTAACTTCAAAGCTAAAAAAATTACATAAGTATAACATTTTTTATTAAAAGTTAGAACAATCCACTTGAAACAAAATGGTGGTATTTTTTAGTTTCTTTCCTGGATACTTTGCAAATATGTGAGTTGTAGGGAGCAGTGCAACAAGGGATATATTTCCTATATATTCTTGCTTTATGCAGTGTAGGGCTTGCTCATTCACGTGACACATATTTCCTAAGCACTGAAAAATTAAAATTGCTGCTGCAATATATATACATTTTCATCTAGACCTGCCGAGAGGCAAACAATATTTTTCCATAAAATTGAATACATGTATCCCCAAACCTAATATCATCATCACCACCACCACCACCACCTTGGTCATCAGTACATCCAGTCCAAATTCATGAATTGACTATTGATAGATTCTGAAAAGTAACATCATGTTCATCTTATTTTTTACAGAAATGGCCCATGAGATCAAGACTTTATGACAGTATCCTGGGATGCAGTGCAGAGTCTGTGTCTCTAACGTCTTCATCATCCACATCACCAACAAACCGTTCAACGCCACTATCACTGTCTTCCAGTTACAAGACAGACTACAAGTAAGAGGATCGCTGAATCACTCTACCAGAAAATGTCCATTAGTTACTGTTCTACAAAAAGCTACAATTTTGTCATTTGTTCCTGAGTTTTGATTTCTATAATTTTACTAGCTGTGTAATTTAAAAAAAACAACCAAACAAAACCTATGTGAACTGCACTGACAAGTCATAATTGAACCTGGAAGGTAACTGGTGAGGGACATACCATGGAATTACCTTGCAGTGTCAGATAAAGAGTGTTTTTCCAAATGTCTGTAGGCGGTGTCTTGAATATTTTTGAAATAAAGGGAAATAACATTAAAGTAATTGCTCTTCACACATCTTTATTCACTGTTAAATGACATAAAATTTGAAGGGGTGCAGAATTTGAGTTCAATCAAGTTTTGAATTAATTAACACAGAAATGCATGTTTGAATATATGTACTAACAACTCATTTTTCGACAAAAGTAGATTTTACTGAGTTTGGGAAAAACACTCTTCAAATATGTATTCAGCCAGTCAAACTGAGGCTTAAGGTACCTTTGACTACATTAAGTTATTGATGTGATATGAAAACTTACTGTATGTACAAAGTTTCCACTAATATTGTCCTTGCCTGAGAAGTAGATGTTCGAAGTGGCAGAAAGTCACCTTGAACCAATGGGGAAAATAAAATTTGAGGAAAGCACAACTCTAAAAATTTATCAACAACAGTATGATGACTTGGTCTTTGTCCATAAAACCAGCATTTTTATGCACAGAAATGATATTATTCTCGATTACTGCAACACACAAATTTTGATTATGAGTAGCCTAATTACTTTTAGTGCCTGACAGAATAGTTCCCAGTCATGTGACATAAGCCTTATTCTGACAGGCTGCAAGAAATACATAAACACAAATTTTTAAAAATGATCCAAAGAACACATGGTAGTAGTGCGTACTACCATTTGATGAAGAGCACATCTCCTTTATCAGTTTCTGTCGTGAGATTGATGTTAATGAAAATTTGAAGTTTGTGGATTGAATAATAATCCTATTAAAGTTCAATCATTTCTTTTGTTCTTGTGAATGAAAATTCAGAATGATCAGCTTATCACAATTATCTAACTGCTAGCATGCTGTCTTAGTTTTGCATAATGAACATGCCAAATAGTCAAAGAAAAGCACATGTGATGGTTCATTTTCTTTTCAATTTATTTCCCAAATAACAACCTAAATAAACGCATCACAAATTACAAATATATGTACATACAGAATCTCATAAAAGCTTACAAACTGCTCTACAGGCAAACTAGAGCACACATTGCCAATGTGATCATCAAAACAGTTGTTGGCAGGCAGAAGACAAAATTATGAGGTCACTGTTTGTCTGTTAATGTCATCTCATGCTGCATGTGCATCTGTCAATGCTATTATTCTATGCCAAAGACAAATAAACACAGAGCCACCACTGCCTCAAAAGCTTTCACATATGTCCTTTCATGTTTACTCTCCTTGCCCCTTGAATACAATACAACATGACTGGTAACTGAAATGTGATTGTGATTGATGCAATGTTTTCAATTTAGCAACATTTTAAACAATCTTTTAGGGGGCCTCGCAAAGGCCTTATTTTGCTTATAAAATTTATATAACGATATGATTTTTGAGCATGCACCCCTCACCCTGTGCTTCTATTTTGTCATGACTGTAAACCCTCTGTGCATTACACCAAGCCCAAACTTGCAGCAGAAACTTTGATATACAAGATAAAAGACCTGAAATAGCCCTCAAGTTGAAACATTGGTGAGGATGCTGTTGACTGTACACACTGAAATGTGTATCAGATGTGAATGTGCATTAAGTCTAACCTAAATCAGTACAGCCAATTAAAGAGGTCTATTCTTCTGAGTCATTTCCAAAACCTGAATACATGAAGTCCAGACATTCAATGCTCTGCTCTGATATATCAATATCTTGAATAAATACAGCGCTCTCTCTAACATGCCAGAGTTTTAAGATATGTTCCTAGTGGTAGAAAACCTTTTAATGAATGATATCTTTAATAAACAGAATTCACATAAATTTCCTTGTAAGTAGAGGAAAAGGAAAGGCACCTTTTGGTAATAAAGAATGGAATAACTGTTCCTAGTAGTGGAACGACTAAGTTCAGTAAGATGTGACTATCACAATTATGACTAGAACTTAAGATGCTAACTCTATTAACTCATTTCATGCCAATCGACGATATATCGTTGATATACGTTGCCGGGCTGCGCCAATCGACGATGTATCGTCAATATCAAAGTCTTCTTTTGTTTTGCTTCTACAGGTCTGGTTTGAAACGTTTTTGTACTCATAAGTAACAACAACTCTTCCTAAACTTCCGTTCATGAAATCGGTGTTAGTTTTGAGTTGTTGGGTGTGATTTTTCGTTATAGTAAGAAACAGTACTTTTAGAAAATAGTGGCCTGGCAAAAACGTGGAAAACATACTGGCATGGAATGAGTTAATAACGGGACACTGTAGCTTTGTTGTGAAGTGAATTACATCAGTAGGTCTTCCCCTCACAAATAATAATACTGATTAAACTTCTGCTCCTGATTTTATCAGAGGATTAGCACTGCTGACAAAATAAAAACAACAACAAAAACCCTTGTATTGTGTTGCAAAGTCAAAATAATTCTTACCCTTAAGGTGTCTATCCCAAACCCTTTTCAAAGTCCTCTCCTTGCCTGTTGGATGTACTTGCAATTCTTAAACATTATACTTTGACAAAGCAGTATAGGAAATTCAGAATTCATCATCAAAGTCTTCAATGACAATGTCATCCTCTGTCTCCAAGTCCTGGATTTTTGTCTGACTGCTAGATATCAAACTGTCATCTCCATCTCTATCATCCAAAGCCATGTTCTGAGCACTAGCACCATCCATTTCTATTATACTTCTGCCTTTTGTATGAGATTCTGTTACTGATATGATGCTTTCTTCTTCTTTGTTCTCATCATCTTCCACAACATCTTTCTCATCCAATCGTTCCAGTTTTGACCTAGGAGGTAAGATTAGTAAATATAATCATCAAACTGTGTTTGAAATGTAAAGCTACACTTCATTCTAGTGTCCCTGACATGATATCAGATGTCCAAGCAAACTTTGTTGTTACCTGAATACAGCAAATTTAAAGAAGTTATTAAACGTACATGAATGCTGAATTAGAAAAATGAGCTTCTGTTTAATTATTAATGTTGACTACCAAGTCATTTGAGAATACTTTGGCAAATCTGCCAAATTACCCAATTTAATATCCATAATCCTTTTGTCAAAAGCAAGATTTTGCCAAAACTGAGTTGTTGAAGTTTACTCGATGTTATCAGAATTAGTTCCCGATGCTGACAAATATGGGTATGGAAGAACACAATATGTATGTTTAAAATTCAATGCTTCAGATTTATCCTGATCAAAGCTTATCTGTATGTTTATCTTTAAATGTTGTCTTAAGTTCAATTTGTCCACAGAATTTTTCATCACATCTGTTTCATAATGTATAAACCTTTGTCACAATAGTTTTAGGAAGCAAAACATCAATAATTTTTTTTTTTGTGTGTGTTAAAACCAACAATGTATGCATACTTTGTTAGCTTGGTCTGTAATGTTTAGTTGTTCTTGTGATTCAACATGTACCATTCAATAATGGATGCTTGCTCTGCATGTTACTTGCTTGGAACTGTACCCATCAAAAACAGCTAATCCAAAAGTATTCCAAGATAAGGTTATTTCTTCACAGCAATCACAGAAAAATGGTTTACTATTGGACAGACACTTATTTATAAATGATATTAAAAGTGCCTACCTTGAAAACTGCTTGAATTGAGAAAACTGAGTCATTTCTTGAACAAAGGTGATCTGACCTAAAAATAGAAGCAAAGCATCTTGCAGATAGTTGGCATGTATGAAATATATCTGTACACGCCCTCTTTACTTAAGATATTATAGAAGTAAAACACCTGTAATCAACCTATGAATTTTTGTCTTGTTTATAAGCCCAACTATATCACCATCTGCTTGTGAATGAAGCTCTCTAGGCACAGATGTAAATTTGCATACATCTCGTGCTCAGCCATAACAAGCCCTTTTCTCATCCTGTTGCTCTCTCTCTAACAGGTCCCAACTTTTCGATAGTAAAGTTTACCACAATTTCTCTATTTCTTTCAACACTTCACATCAACTCTTGTCTTGTGCATATATTTACTCTCCAACAAGAGTGCAATAGCCCATAGCACACTGAATAAAACAGATTTAAAAAAAATGCAAAATGCAACAAGATATGAAGGCTCTGGATTAAGTCTCACCTGCATCATGTAGAGTTGGATTGGTTAGGTTTATGTAGGGCATGATTTCTGTGCACAAGACTTCTGGCTCCCAATGGTAACCTTGAAAGAAGACATGAGAAGTGAGCCAATTACTTTTGGAATCTCATACTTGTCAAAGAAAATGCATAATCCCCCATCACTCCACATCTCTTACGAAGGCAACACATTAGTCCAAAACTGTACACAAAGGGGAATTGAAAATCACCATGGCACAGCAAAGGCTCTTACAGTTACAGGTCATGACGTGTTATGTTACTGACACAACACTACTACTAACGCGCAATTGTTGTGAGAACACCTCTAAAAATTAGAGTATAGGTGCTACTAAAGAGTCTGGAATAAACAGGGAACTGTGCATGGTATTTCTCCACAAGTTCTGCAAATTACTTATATCCTATATGAAGATTTTTAAATCTAACCTAAGAACACTGATTGTATACTGTGTAAATCAAGGCAACATAAGAGGCTATCACATAAAATTATTATCTCATGGGAAGAAGGTTTGATGAAGAAAAAAGGTATCAATAACAGGATAATTCTGCAAAAGAATGAAAAAGTGGCATTCATGGCTTGAATTGAGATAAATCCCAATAAAAAGTCCTAACTTGTGGTGATAACAATTACATGTAAAGCCGAGTAGGAAGAACATTGCCAATCTTCCTGAACAAACCGTGTCTTGTGCTTGTCACTTTCATACACACAGACAAAATGAATGTGCAGCAGCTTCTGTCATGTGACTTTTAAAACACAACTTACCTCTGAAAAGTTGTCTTGCTGTGGTAATGTTTTCAGTTGCCTGCAAAACAGGAAATGTTGTAAATAGGCCTTAATATTAGTATAGCTTTCCTGTAAGACACTGCAGAGTGGGGTGGGATTAATGTAAATGAGAAAGAGTGCAAGAATGTAACTATAGAGACTGGTAAATACAGCTGAAAATAATGATTCTGTGAGCTTCCTTTTCTTAAATGTCAGGAAAGGCCACCTTTCCATTGGTGAGCTTAACATAACAGTTTTGAGACATCCACACACCGCAGGAAAGGAACACAAAAGAAATGTCAGGACACAGAAAACTGGGATATTCCTCTAAACTGACAGCAGCTTAACAGCTTGCGGTACATGTGGGTAACATTTGGCTCAGTAAAGGCCCCTCACCTGTTTGCTGGCATTAAACCATTGGGACTTGTGAAGTGGCCTCCATCCCTGGTTCTTCCGACTGCTGTCATGTCGGCTGTACTCAGAGTTGGAGTGGATAAAGCCGCGAGTTGCTATGGAGATTTGATAATTCTGAAGTTCCTCTCTTGCCTGTTGCAAAATAAAGTACAGAAATATACATCACAGGTGCAAACCATCTCCAGTCATCTGTAAGGTATATTTCTGCCTACAGCATTATGCCTGTCCAAGCCACAAAGTGTTGGCTTTACAGAATCTTCTCTTATAGACATGTGAGCCAAGATTTAGATATAAACGATATAAAGGGATGGGATTAAGGCATGGGAGTTTTGCAGCCCACAGCAGATTCCCCTGATTATTTCTTCAAGATGATGCTAGTTTTCCTATCTGAAAGTCCGTAGCAAACTGAAACTGCTGTGAAAAAGCAAAAGGTTTGAGCTCATTCAGCCCTTCATGTTTTTCTATTCTGGAAATGTCATAAACTGTGCCCAAGTGCTAGAGTAATGGATATTGACAAGACTATGCCATCTATCGTGTAATGATGTCAAGAGGTTTCCAGAATTACCAGACATCTGCAACAACCTCTCAAGTATCAAGAACATGGCCAGAGCTTATTTTAGAACAGACAGACTTGAGCAGTGTCACAATTCTTTATGAGGTAGCATCTCAGCATCCTCTAGGAGAATGACTTAGATGGTAATTAGATGAAAAAAGATAATATATTATTGCAAAATGCATGTGACCTCTAAACTCCATAATGAATGGAAAATAATCTGAGATCTGAGAAATGAAGGCAACATTTAACAATTTATTGTGATGCCACATTCCACTAACCCCTATGTTGATTACAGGATGGATGCATCATAAAAATACTGATTTTCTCACAACAGCTTTGGATGCACTTAGACTGTTTTACTGGAGGAGGGCATATTCCTTTCCCTGCCCTGCCCACCGCCTAAATGCATCACCATAACACACTACTACCCATAGCACTTCCTTTACAACAAAAATTGCTGAAACACCACATCAGAACCATGTTGATGCTTACCGTCCACAAGGAAGAGACATAGTCTGAATCACTGAAATACTCTGCGGCCCTCTCCAAATCCTCCACAGATGATAAGAACTCCACATAGTTCTCTTGAAGAAAAGAGTTGAAATAGTCACCTGGAAGATGAGACTGATGTGCTACTTCCTAAAAGAAAAAATAAGCTGAGCTTGAATAAATCAGGCAATCTTAAGACAATTGTGAATGCATTGCCCTTTGTTCTGGTGGCTTGGCTATTCAAAGATGCTGATTAACTCACATCCTCAAGATCTTGTGTGCAAACTAGGAGGATTTCTTTCAAAAATTCAACTTTCAAGCTTAGCTTTGAATGCTTCCATTAGTTCACAGGGCAAATTTTTTACAAAGACTCCTAAGAGATTTTAGGGCAGATTTTGCCGATTTTAAAATGAAGAAAATCAGGACGACACTCTTTGATTTTCTGAAGATCTAGAAGCTCTAACCACATCATATAAAAAATGTACATGTATGTTCTGGATAGTTAACAGATCTGCTGCTGATTACTACAAACTAAAAACTTGCCTCAGGATCCAAAAGCAGAGGATCCCTGTCATATTTCTGTAAATGTTCTGGAAGAATAGGATGCTCTGGAAAATTTCTTGGGTCACCTCCTGTTAAATAGGCATTTATCTCAGATAAGCCATCATAGTTGTCAGATGAAAGCCGCTGACATTAATAACTTTCACAAATGATTACTTTACTGCCTAATTACTGGACACTTTGTCTGATTCACTCATATTGTCATATTGTGCAATCTCTTGGGTGCATATGAGTGAAACATGAATAGGATTGAGACTATAAAGGTATGCAGTGGCAAAGTAAAAATGCTGCAAATCCATAAAGTCAATCAAGGGGCCAGAGCAAATCGTAGTATCAAGACATCTACTGCAGTGAGGTAAAACCTGCCAAACCAAACTATGAAACATGATAAACTGATAGTATTTACCAAAGCATGGTACAGCTAGGAATGACAGCACTGCAATATGAGTGAATTTAAGATTGCCAGATCTACAATGTGACTTTGCTGTCTCTTGATGATTGCATTGGATCTCATAAGTCTCAAATTGTTCTGACCTACATATTTTCTGTACTTTCAACCTCCATATTGCTGCCCGGGACTAGTACCGTCATAAATCCAATAATGATTTTTAGGACTTACTACATTATTTTTTTCACGTGGTGACATAATTATGTTCCTTTGAAGAAAAAAACACATACGAACTTACTTTTGAAATACAGTATTTTGCCGATAGCATGAAACAAAAACACAGCTTTGTCTTTGACCCCCAAGGCAGATGCACTATCCTCTGGCTGATTGCTTTCACCACTATGTCTTTGACCTGTTGTATATTTTAATCTTGACCCTGAGCCTTGTTTCTTCAAATGACTTCTGGATGGAGGTTTGCACAGAGCTTTTAGATCTTCAGTATCTACAAGAGGAAGAAACAAACATAATTTTAGTGCTATGTACATAGCTTTGTGAAATACAAACCTGTGTGAGTTGCTGAGGTAACAGTGCAGTTGCTGGCAATAATGATACTGATAAAAAGCAGTTAGACCTCTCACTTCCTTTTCTTGGAATTAGGATGCTTAATTATTCATACTTCTGAAATATCAGTTTCAAGCTCTACAAGACATCCTAAACTGTTGGCTATAAATTGTCTGACCGATGTCAGTAGCAGATTAGATGGAGTTATGCATATAAGAGATCATAAACCAAAAAAAAACAGCTACAGAAATATTCAGCACATTACTGACAGGTCTACTGGTATAGATAGAAGACAGTGTTCAAGACAAGAAGGAAAAAGTAGTATGGTCCTGGAATTTGCTAGCTGAGGAACACAGCTACACACATACCTCTTCTGCAAGCAAACTGAATTGTGTTGAGAGCTGATCTGATATCCCCACTGCTGGACATGGCTACTGTTTCTATAACTGATGCGCTTGGAGGGTTGAACTTGCTCTGGGTAAATACAAGACTATTATTTATCAATAAACTTCTAAAAAATATACAAAACAGGCATTTGACCCTTAATGATTCACATCTATTTATAAGCTGTTTACATTACTGAATCTAAGCAAAAACAAAACAAACCTCTCTTATAGAAAGAAAGAGAGAAGATAGGATTTCTATTGACCCTGGAGGAAAATCAGTTTACCATGCCATACAATGTTATTCATCTCATTCATAATACAAGCACAGAAAATAGTACATCATACATACCAATACATAAATGAAACACATAATAAAGTCCATGCTGATAGCCCACAGCGCAGAGCTCTGGTTCCCCAGCTCTAAAGCCAGATACTCATTTACAGTGGGTAGAGTGGGGAAGGGGGAACGAGGTATCTTTCCCAGGGACATCACAACACAACTGCTAGGCCCATGTCATGCCTTGACATGAAAAAGCCCACTTATGATTATGTGTGGCAAATAAGTTACTTTCACCTAGGACTTACTTAAGTAAAGGGCACATACTGTGTTGTATGTAAGGAAGGAAACTGATACCACAAACCCTGATAGTGAAAAAAATAAAGATTTAGCTTACACACCTGTCCTGACTCTCGAGTCACAACTCTATTCAATAACTTGGTCAACATTGTTGGGGCAACTGGATTCATGCTGCCAAAGAAAAGAACAACGGTAATATTTACATTAACAATATAATTTCACACCCACTCTCTAAATTAGTATGAAAAGAAAAATGTGTGTGATAATGTATGTGTTGATTCACTTCCTAATTATATGAGATTACTCATTCCACCTAAACTCTAAGCTTTATGAAATAGAAAAGCAAGTTTCATCATCTACCAAAACATTCTTTGAGGAAGTTCTGCTAACATCAGCATTATATAAATTTCTGTAGGTGTTTGTCATGGCTGTGTGACAGTTGAAGATCATAAATGGTGAAAAGAAATAAAAACATGCTAAAAATATCATTTACAAACAATATTTATACATGTGCCCAGATTTCAGTCATATCTTATGAAATAACTGAGCAGCCCACTTCCAAAATTTACAAAATCTTAGCTAACTTCTTGTCTTATAAGTAAAGATTTGCCCTATGTATTGTGTAAGTTTTTCTGTAATTTTCTATTTACATACTGACAGTACTGACACTGAATCCTTTGATTTATAAAGACTTTGGGAGTCAGAAGAGGTCTTCAATGCCGCTCTGCTAGATAAAAGGCACAATTCAAATCTGATTCATACTTAATGAAATACACTTGAACAAACCAAGTGACAAATTATCAAGTTATAATTAATCATAACCATCCAACAGTGCACCACATGCATCAATTCCCATCTCTTTAACTCCTACAACTTATTTTATAAAATTCTAAACATCACCAACATTCACTTTCTGTTCTGATCATCCTGTATTCTCTTGAAGTTGTATGAATACTATGTCAGTTTTGCTGAACCTGCCCTAAAAGATGTTCCAGTTTCAGAGTAATATGACATTTACATTATGCCGATTGGCTGCCTTATCCCTATGGATTTTGGCTTAACTTCCCTCTGCTTACAAACCTTATGTTTGTTATGTTAAGCTGCTGTTGAAGATCTGTAGGAAACAACTTCTGAATACTGGCAGAATTGTTGTTTGACTCACTCATAATAAATACCAGCGGACTGTGGCCACTGTATCGGTATTTCCTGCAACAAGTCACATACTCTATTCAGAAATTTGAAAAATTGACATGTAAACTGTAAATTATAGTCTCAGTACAATAAAAGACAATGGAGGCAGAAAGCAGTATCATGAAATGGAGCAGATCAGATCTCACTATTTTCTCAGTACTATTATCAATGTCACACTGCATCAATCTTATGCATATCGTAGGCATCACCAGCCTCGGGGACTCCTGTGTGAGATTCCCCCTTTATTAAAAAAAAAGGCAGTGCAACAGAACTTAGTCTACTTTACTCAACTGTAGTTTGGATAATCAGTTTCCACTTAATCACCACATTTTCCCATTTTCCACAAAACAAAATCCTCCATTTGTATTTAATAGTCACCTAATAATCACAACTTTTTTACTTGCACCTTTATCTGTACTCCCTAAAGCTTGAAATTAAGTGGAGTTGACTGGATTAATCCTACCTAAGAATGTCATGAAACTGGGAGGTGTCCCTGAAGAAGACATTAGGAATGTCTTCTACAACAATCACACTTCGACAGCTTTTATTGTTGTTGCTACTTGTAGCATGATGTTTCTGCTGACCAACAGCTGACCCAAGGAAGTCCAGGGCATGGTACTTGTTGGCCCTCAGCAGGAAGTTGTGGAAAACAGAGCTCTGAGACTGACTCATATAAACATCAACCTCAGACTTTTCTGAAAGGCCAAGAGGAATACAAATGTGATAAAATATGCTCAGGGGCGCCAGTAGAAAGGACTGATATATAATCAACGATTTAAATCTATGACTATCACTATCAGTTAAGCTAACTGATTTATCCTTTTTAAGCAATTTGTTTACCAGCCTACAGGCTATGCAAAATTCATAATAGCTTAATTACATGTGAAAAGTGTTTGCACTGCAAACATATAACCAGGTTTAAGGACTAAAATCTATGCTTCATACTTACAAACCATCACTTGTACCACTTATACAATTCTTAAATGATTTTAAAAATGATTTCTACATAGCCCTATTTTTATGAGACATTACTGCTTTTGGACAGAAGGGTTCTGGCTTCAAAGGCAGGAAGTCCTTGGAACATTCGTTTTTTTCCATACACCTATAATGTAAAACGAAACTGCTGTTCACGGACAGCCAACTTTTCACAGCTACTGGCAAATGTGTTACTGTTAATGGAGCATTTTATCAGACCACAATTTATGAATTTACCCCAAGAAAAGAAAAGTGATTTTCTGAGTCACAAATCTATGCATTTACCTAAAGTTTAACATTCAATGTACTACAACTTGCCATGACTGCGGAAGTCCTCACTAGACCACTGATCAGCTGCTTGCTCTGAACTGCTGAACCACTCATGTAAATCTAACCCCAATTCTGCACAAAGAACATTAACACAGGCTGTTTTTCCAGCACCTGGTGGGCCAGTGAGAAGCAATATGGGGGCTGCATGCTAGGAGAGAGAAAAAAAAAAAAAGCCAGTTATTGAGCAAGTTTGTACAAAAATCACTGTTCCTTTCCCTGAACAATTTAATGGTGACGATAAAACAGTATAGCGTGGATGAATGATAAATTTTAATGTCATCAAATTTTTCGACAGAGGATTATCCTTCCATAACATAACATAATTATAAATAAATATCAATCCTCAAGGACATGTCCCTAAAAACACAAAACATAAAGTCAATACCTGCGGTTTCTTAAACAATGGATCATATTACACCACTCGTTTTTTTTTTTTTTTTCAAGAATTTTATTCGCCTCTGTTCAATGGACAGAAGCCCAACCTATGTCTGTCATAACACATGACAACAAAATAACTTGTACAGAGACATAGATATAAATAAGATTTAACCACCCTTTCAGTCATGGTACTTAGAAGTGATCTGTTTTATCTTACACCACCGTAAAGCAGCATCTTTTCAGGTCAGCAGATGACCAGAACCATATGACGTTTCTCATAGAGAATGGCCTGCTTATCTGATAATCACTGCCCGAAGAAAATGAAGTACCAGGTTCCAGAAAGATGTGATGTGCTTGCATTATCTTTTATTGCACAAAGTGTGTGTGCAATTCTTTAAATATCTCTGATGGCTTAACAAGGAGGCCTTGTGAAGACTAGATACCAAAGTGTGTTTGAAATAGCTATCACATAAGAATTTCATGTCTTTAAACATCTCACTATGCCATGTATAATATCATCATCATTTATCTCCCATGAGAATTTATCAATAGCCCACTATTGACACAGAATACTATTGAAACATATCCCAACCTCAAACAGTTACAACATCACAAGAAGTAACTCATTTCTGTCCAGAACTGCTTCTCATGAGCAGAAAACAATGAAGGCAAAATAAAAACATTCACTGTATGCACTTATACAATATAATATACAGCATTTTTAGACAAGAGACAATGAATATTTGTAACCCCACCAATCGAAATGAGTCACAAGTCGAAATTTGGCCAAAACAAAATAAGTTAGTTGCATTTCCAAAATCTGTATTGAAAGCTCTGCAGTTTACAACAAAAACAAAGTCAATTGATCCAAGAATAGCTGAGATATACGCATTTGAAGTGTTAAGAATGAAAAAGTACAAAATTGAGAAAACTGACTCTAAAGTTCTGGTGCATATATTTCCATAGCAACAGGCACTTCAGAATCAAGATACAGCACTGAAATTTGGCATCGTTCTTTAGACAGACCTGTTTAATAAAGGCTGCAAATTTCAAGCCAATTGCTTAAAAAACACAAAAGTTACAACATAATAATACTTTCATAAAATACCAAACTGAAATGTGTAGTTGTCATAACATTGTTTCACTCATTCACATAAAATTAAGTTGTAAAGGCACTATGTCTTGAATAGAAGTCATGCCTGCTCATTTGCCTTTACATTAACATTACCCTTACAGGCCTTGTCCCTCACTTACTCTCTCAGCTCTCTGAAGAGCATGTAATAGGTTGGAGCACACATCATTAGCACGTGACAAGAAATTGCTTTCATTGTTTATAGCTGGTATCCATTCTACTGAACTGGGAAATATGACCGGAAATGATTCTTAAAGATCTATGCAACATTATCCGGGTGAGATTCAAACCTGTGACTTCTTGCCTTTAGGCCAAGGATCAGTGCAGACCCCAGATGATCACATTAAATGAATTACAATTTATAAAGTCTGGAATACAAATCATGCCCATTTATGTGACTTTACATTGATATCACTTTAACACCTTAACAGGCCTAATTACTCAGTCACTAACTCAGTTTCTTTAGGAGCATTGGCTACATGCACTGATCAGTAGCATTCAACAATAAATTGCTTTCACTGCCTACGGCAAGCATTAATGAATGGGAATGAACTTCTTAAAGATATTACGGGTGGGATTCAAATCTATGACGATTCTTCCCAAGGGCCAATGACATTTATTAATCTAGGCAGCCGCCAAGGCCAAAGATCCCAGATGGCTGTGTGCTGACCTCTGAGAGGCCCATTCTTTTTTGTTTCTGAGTTTG
>JAWQUT010000409.1:428568-460433 GCA_033807755.1 Ellobium chinense | reverse complement strand
GGGGAGGGCTGGGAGGGTTCCCTTGCTATGTTTGTATCACTGGGGAAACATCTTGGGAGAATGAGCTTTTAAAATTAGGTACTCAGTGGGTATTCTCTTACGAAAAATCTGGAAGGCTGCCAAACTCACAGCTTGCCTACATTTAAGCTCCACTCACTCTTTGGCTCTGAAACAGGCTGGTTCAGAGGAGAAAATCCCCTGGTATAGAAACTCTAATGCATCAGTATTAACCTGCCCTTGACCCTGTTACGATACTCTGTCCCCTACTGATGTGTGCTAATAGTACATGCCTATGTTATATGCCTACCCTTAAACTGTACGCATTCTGTACTGTGCTCTTGACTGAGTTTGGTAATGAGCTAAGGAAAGTGCCAATAAAGGACTAGAGCTAGGTTAACTGCCATCAAGCGTGCTGTGACAGATCATGCTCTAGCTACCCTTTATGAAGTGAGGGGTAAAGGGTGAAGCAGTTTGTATTCTAAAATTCTTAGTTTTTCCCGTGGTTTGGTAGAAAGGAAAGGAGAGGGGGATGCTCTGGAGGTGAAAGTGTTGATCCATGTCAGTCCTGACTGGACCATACATTGTAGTCATTCTGCATTATTGTTGGCATAGACAAGAAAATTGAAATTGTTTTTCTGACCAATTTGAAACTTTTCTCTCGTAATAATAAATTTGGATCACACTGTGGTGTTATGAAAGCATTGCTTTCCTTTGACCGCATGAAATTAGGTCAAACTTGGCAGAGGCTTGCAGTTGCAGACTGAAGCTGTGGATAAAGCTGGACTCGAGACAAGTTATTTATTTAAATCAAATCACAACACCACGAGAGTTGCAGAAAAACAGTGTGAAATATAGATCTAGAATGTAAATTCATCACTGTTGAGACTGTCATGTGTACAAGGTTAGGCCGTCTAAACTTTGACCCGGCGAGTCATAATATCACGGGACCTCCAGCAGCCAATCCAGATTTAAAAATGGTCTCAGTCTAATAATATCAGCGAATGGGAGTTGTTTGAGGGAGATTTTCCTCTTATATTAATAGCCTCGAATGTTGACGTCCACTGAACTTCAATATGATATGGCTCGAAAAGATTATAAGGTTATTCTTAGTTTGGACTGCATGAATCTGTGTTACAGATCCTCCTGGCCTAAAAATATTAAAATAAAATATTTAAACACATAATTTTGATAAAATCTCTACTTCCCAGCATCGATAAAACATCAGTGAACAAGATTATAGCATAAACAGAAAAGTGACCAGGGAGGAGGTTTTCTAGGGGAAAATAGGCCAGTGCGACATGTGACTCATTTTGATTGGAGCTGTCACATTTTATGAATCAAGTTTTTTTACAAAAAAATTCTGATCCAAATGATGGAACTAATTTATCAAATTAAAAATTAGCATCTCTTTGGACACACTTTGCTGATTAAGCTACTGATATTAGAGCATAATCATAATAACATTGGGGCTCAGTTTTCTTATATAAATAACACCATATGAACTGGCACCCCTGTTTGCCTCTGTCTACCATTCTTAATGTTATTTGCTTTGAAAGAGTGATTTCGGAACCTTTGATGACCACATTACTTAGTCTACTCCAGTGATGATAAAGATATTCATGACTCTTTCACAATAATTAAGCTGCAACATTTGATAACCTACTGGTGAGATGTGCTGTGATCTGTCCTTAAGCCAGTCTGCTACTTCATTTACTTTCTTCTTATGAACTGCCAATTCTGCCTGTTTGATGAGAATAAAGATTTGAAAGGTTAATTTCTTCACCTATTGATAAAATGATATTATTTCTTCATGCAACAAAAACTGAGCTGCTAGAAAAGAATCGAAATAGTCTGAAAACTCAAAAAAGGAATTAAACAAAAAGTGTCTGAACTCAGGTAAAAGACAGAAAAGTGATTCCAAAATATTAGGGGTTATTGTCAAACTTTGCAGTTCTTACACAGTGACACATATTAAATACCACTTTCTTCACAATACCCCAAAAAGGACACACACACAGACTTCAGATTTCAAGCACTAACACTGACTTCAGAAATCTACATCTGAACTTCTGCACTGTTGCCAAGCTCAGGGAGAGACTCTTTCTAAGGATAATAAAGTCATTCTTATCTTATCTTATCTAAGTTCGCAAATAAGGCAAGTCTGTGAATTCATCATGCTGAGTTTGTTTGTATATCTTTCATATGATTTGGTTTCATAAGCTTTAATTTCAATTAACTCTCCTCTCTTAAAAGACCAAACCAAACACATTCACGGCTATTACCATACCCTGATGGAAGGTTTATATTTCTCTGACCAAAGTTCAGTGTTGATAGCTGCTTTTAGAGAATGCTGAGACTGGGTCTGTATTTGACTACTTAGCCGATGAACTGGTTCTCTGTGACGTTTACGTGACTGCATCATTGAGGTGAATGCTGATATCGATGGTTGAGTGCGCTTCTGAGATTCTGAAATATTGACATAAATGGAGAATTTTAAAAAATAAGTTTTATTTCATACAGTTATGTATTCATGAAAAATGAGTAGTGTGGGTTGTGACATCACACTGCATGGTTGCCAACTACTCAAGGGCCCCAGGCCTGAAATTTTTATCACCTGCCACAGGTCAACGTAACATGCCATACGTAGTGGCTAGGGAAAAACTCCCATAAATCATACCCTTCTTTCTCACCCTCTCCCTCTGTTAGTATTAAATTAAAATAACAACAACATTTACCATTAAGAACTGGCGAGGACACTGCAGGAAACTTTCATGGCCTTCTCTAACAACAGCAAGGATTCCATGACTTAGATCTAAGACTAAATGAACGATATCATCACCATTGCAGCGCTGTCCTAAAGTTGCCACAGTCACTTTCACAAGGCCAGGCTTGCATTTTCAGATCTAGACTAATAGTCTTTCAAATATCAATGTCCATATCACATTAATTTACACATTTACATGTTGGGGAAAACCAGTCTTATGTTTGGTTGCATCAGCACCATCCGTACGAGAGCATCTTGCAACAGAGGACACACCATGCCATCCCAGGTTTAAATGGCTTCTTCAGCCACTGGGACCATGGCCAGCCTAAATAGTCAAGTTCTCGGTGTCCACTCTCATCGCCAGGCATTGCTACATTTTGGGTCCTATTTGTCTTCGGCAATAGCACGTGCATCACCAAAGTTTGCATATTCTGACGGCATGAAGAAGACAGGAGGCGAACGGTCACACCTAGATCTAGAACTGCAACTATAGGCCTACCAGAGCGGCGACGACGTGCTTAGCTGCTTACTACTAGTCTAGTAGTCTACTCTACTAGCTACTCAAATCGGGATAAAATTATGCAGGCCTGCTTCGATTATAGATATTATGGAATTGGCAACCAAAATCTGTCTAGATTTCTAACTTCAGGCAACTCTATTACTACTTAGAATCTGTATGTAATCGTCCTTGTCAGGATGAGTAAAGGGCTGCTACTCCTAGAGAGGAAAAAAATGGATTCTTAGCGCCTGTCGTACTTCACTAAATTCGCGTCATTTATGGACAGAATAACGCATTTTCCGCCCAGTCGTGCCAGTTTTCAGATCTGGTCTGGCTTCGACCGGCATATGTCATTCCAGCCAGGCCAGAATTCCGGCCCCGGCCGGAACAGTTGGCAACCATGACACAGGTTGAGCGACTAACTTTCTTAATATTTGGATAGTTCTCTTCCTACGATGACTCAATAATACAATCATGTAGAAACATTTCTCTTCCCACAACTTCCCCCCCCCCCCCCCCCCNACCCCCCTTAATGATAAAAAGGTAATGGTTAGCAGCAAGAAAATTCCTTCCTTACTGATGTAATTTGATAAGAAACAGTCAAAGGGCTGTTAAAATCTTCCAAAATTAAATACATAAAATAAAATGAATGTAAGATGGATAAATGGACTAAATCTACCGAGAGATGAGCATCATCACTCAATCACAACAAACTGCAGACAATCTCAGTCATCGTGCATACCTGATGCCCCCCATTTTTCCTGCTGCTGCTCTGATCTTGCATTCACATCTGCTTTGGGTGTACTTAATGACCTATTTGTTGGAGGAAGGTCCATGCTGAAACCATCAAATGATGATGACACCCAGGTCATTGTTTTCTTTAGAATTAAAGAAAAAAAAGGCGGTTATTGTTTCTACATGTAGTGAATCAAACACATTGGGTCTAAATGATAAGCTTAGATAGTAATCCTCTGCTGTTCAAAGGAACATCCTATAAGTGCTGCATTTACTGATTAATGAGTTGGGAGCGATATTCAACTTGTCATATAACCCGGTGGGGAATTTGTAAATTATAAAGGGTTGGGGAAGAGAGTGTTTAAGATTTTTCTCAGATTCTTTCCAGTTTCTGCGCAAGAAATAAAGGGAGGTTGGTGCATGATTAATGAATTTTCTAGGGGGATTTTGCAACTTGGGGAAATCAGTGCAATCACAGTCTAAAGAAAATACTGCTGCACTGAAGAGTCATTAAAAGGTAGTGACACCAGCCTAAACCTGCTAAAGCTGATAAGCCAGATAAAATAAACTTTTCAACAAGACAAGTAACCATTTTGTTATCATTCTTAATTCTTTAAGAAAATGAGTTCTGTATGTATAACCTCTGGAGACTAGACTATAAATTTTTGATCAAGCACAGGGATGATGTTTGGAAAGGTTCACTCGGTTCAGAGCAGATTGAAACATACATACCATCTTAGGCTTGGGGACAACTTTGACAATCTGGACGTCGTCATCATCATCTGTGGTTGATTCCATTTCTAAGTGACTTGAAGATCTGGAAGGCAACATAAACCATCAAAATCAAGCTCATGAGTTTCCATACTAGTATTGCCATTGAACAAAGTCTCTTTTACCAAAGACCAGAAGAAAGGACATATGTGGCATATAACTCAGTGAGTAGCATAGTCAAATGAAAAGCTGTCACATTCAGTCTGGCATGGACAAGTTTTACTTTTAGTTTGCAACAAGTTGTGGGATAATCACGGAATAGGACCGATCTTGTGGCTAAACCAATGACTAAATGAACTGCATCAATGCAAGAGCGGTCCTGTCCCAGGAGATAGCCCAAGTTGTTTACAAATAAACAGGATAAAAATAACGGAATGCAATTTTGTAATATAAAGGGACATTTTCTGAGTAATAATGTAGACAATCTTGTAAAGCTACTTCTATGCTGTCTATGGTTCTCTCAAACTGCACTAAATCACTCACGAGTGGGCAAATACTGCAGGAGTGAGATGCTGAACAAAAAATCGTTTATCAATATGTTTTCTGTCTCGTCTTATTTCGCTGGAAGAAGTCAAATAGAGTGACTTCCCATGAAAGTAATTATGTAAGCCTAATTTTCGAACCACTCTTAACACATCGTTGTCACATCGATCTGTCAGTTGTCACAGTACCTGCTGGTGCATTGAGTCATATATCTTATGACTGAGAAATTCACCTATAGATAGGGCCTATTGGAGGGAAAGCAGTTCAGTTTGGAATTCCTTATAGGATGCTGACAGCATAATGCACGGAGATAGCGCAAACTATATTATATGGTATTGTCTGAATCTGTGTTTATGTTTTGTATATTAGACCAGCATACTCTCAAAGTTTGTTCCGAGTTATTTCCGGGGCAAACTTTTGGATGAAACAAAATGGCAGCTATCATGTAAACAAATGCGCCAAATTCGAACAAAGTGAAGTGATGAGAGGATCTGGTGTAAAATATGGCTAAAAATTATTTCAGTGTAGTTGATATAGCCATTACCTTTGTTTCGCTTTTCACATTTATTTTGGATGTCAGCACAGGTATGATGCTGCTGGATCTAGACTAGTCTAGAATAAGTGTAGTCGGCTATCTCTGGGACAGGACCGCTCGTGTCTGTAGACTGTAGATGCAGTTCATTTAGTCATTTGTTTAGCCACAAGATCGGTCCTACGTATTCCCTGATTATCCCATGTAGTCTAGTCTAGTTAACACTGCACTCAGGGCACTGGTTAACTGTTAAGGAGGAGGTTCACACTCCTGGTCGCAGGTTGATCAGTCTTGGCTCTTGCACACAAGTGGGCCATCGAAAAGGTCCCTAGCCTTAATGCCCCTAGACTAATCCTAAAAGTTGCAGACACTAAAAGTAAATTGAGCTACCTGTACTCCTATCTATAGTCTAGTACTCAAGTCTAGTCTACCTATTTTAAAGAAGGTTGCAATGTCCTACAGACCATGTTAATTCATACGATACCCTGTTGCTATTCCAATAAAATAGTCTTTCAAACGTCTGTCAACATGATATAGTCTAATGCCTGTCCCAGATATTTCAGACAACTACAGGGTTACTTTCTGCAAAGTCCGAATTCTCATAATAGTTTTAATACCCACCACTGCGTGAGTGGCGCCCATAAGCTTTGATCTACATCAAATTATCAAATACCACTGTCATAAGTGTTGAATTGAAGTACTAGGAAAAGTAGTGTGATGATCAGAGATGTCACATTGATTTTTATAATTCTATTCTGTATTTTGTTTCCAAGATGTTTTGGTGTGTGTACAGCTGCATCTTGACGGTCAACAAGTATGGGGATGGTTAATGGTAACCTTCATCACAGTGCCTGCCATACTGATGAGTGCTTTCAGTCTTACTTGGAACATACATGACAAATCAGCAACAAGGTACACAGTGGTCTCCCACTTCCTGCTGCTTGCACCAGCGCACAGGTAATTACTATCTGTCATCTCACTGTTGTTTGCAGTTGTGTCTGATAAGTGATAAACTAGTTACACTTCTGAATACTAACACTGAAACAGTAGCATAGTCAGTGTAGTCACTGACTCCCATATAAGAAAAAAAATTAAATTCGATAATAATCCTGGCTGACAATGTAATGTAAGACTGGGACTATACTGGTGATCATTTCCTTTTGACTTTACCCTCTTCTGTTCTTATCCAAATTGTAGGCTAAAATTAAGTGGATAAAACAGTCTTTATGCTCTTGGGGAATGCCATAAACACTCTACCTCTAGGCCAGGTATTATTGAAGTAAATATGTGGCCAGCGTATGGAAAGTTGAGCTTGTTTATTGAGAAACACCCTGTTAACCTAGCCAGCATGGATACTTTGTCATTGTTTGAGTGTTAGAATTTAATCATTCTTTTACCAGGCCTGGCTGAGGCCAATACCATTGGACAGAAGAGCTAATGGCAGCATTTAGGCTGTCATATCCAGTGTGCTGCTAATTCCAGTGCCATAAAATTTGCTATTGATCTGTGCAACATCATATCAAAATTTGGTCACTTTTTTTTTTCAACAAAACCCTCAAACTTGGTCACACTTTCAATGAAAGATGCCATTTCTTCTACTTCTGTCCTTAAACTAACTGTCATTTTAAGTTTAAGAGTAATAAGACTAGTAAGTTGTCTCACTGCCTAGAAAGAGGGAGATCCTTGGCATATTTACAAGTTTTTATTATGATTGTGCCTTTTCTTATTGCCACTGCAGGTACCTGAACGTGATTTACTTCGGCGTGAAATCTTACAAATCACAAAAGGTTGTATTCCTACAGAGGGCATTGAGAGCTCAGAGTGATGTGTCGATACTGCGTTTAATTGAGGCTTTCTTGGAATCTGCACCCCAGCTCGTCTTACAGCTGTATATTCTTGTGTACAAGAGAAATGGTGATTGGTTTACAGGTTGGAGCAAATACACTGTTTACACATTTTCTATAGATATAATGTAAATTTAAGCAGTAACCAAGAGTGAGTTTACCTCTTAGTAAACCATACATTATGTTCATGAATTTATGATAACCATGAGCTTTACTGGGAACACTTAGGAATGTATGAAACAGATAACGGACCTTAATATCATAGCCTTTTCAAGGTAATTACTCTTTCCTGGATTCCCAACCATCTCTTATGATGTAAGTTCATGGTATAGTTTAATCTAATTTTTGTGACATTGATAGACCAAGGTACAGTAAATTTGGACACAGTATTGTGACCATGGTACACAAAATGTTAACCGTGCAAAATTTTGGTTTTGACTGAAGGAGAAACACCTTCTACTACTTTCTTTTTGAACTTACATAGCCATAGATCCTCGTGAAGAATGAAAGAGAGAAAAACTAAACTGTGTTATCTTTTTCAAATGTTCTAACATTGATTTTGTCACTTTACCTCAGAAAAGAACTTCTTAATGCTCTACTTTTCAGGAGTATCGGCTGCATGCTCATTAGTGTCTTTGACATGGGCTGTGACAGCCTACAGTGACTCCCAACGAAGAGCACACAGAACCTGCTACCAGCGTCGTCTCATCAGACTCATATTTCACTGGTTTTGGCAGTTATTCATGTCTGCAGGAAGAATAGCTGCTTTTGTTTTCTTTGCCTGTGCTCTACACAACTGGGTATTGGCTGTGATGGGTAGGTACTAATTTGGTAATTTTACCTGTTCATAACTTGAGAATTCAGGCTGAAGGTGAGACTGGTTATTGTTATCAAATTTTATGCCTGATGAAGCATAAATATTTGATGTTACTTATAATAGGCACATATCTCTTACATCGTAATCTCACTTCACACAGTATTTTGGAACTAGTTTTCAGACAATACTAATCCATTCTGTAATGAGATCTGCTAGCATTTTATTGCTTACTATTAGTGGTGATGTTCAAATAGTTGTGGCATTATTACTGACTGTCAGAGGGGATTTAGAGTCATGTTTCAAAATCTGCAAAGAACTTCATTTTAGTATTTCTTCCTGATGCAAGTTACCTGCTTTGTGTTTATTTTCATGGCCCAGGAAAAATTTATCTGGTTGGTAATATTTCAAATATTGAATGCATAAAGTTTCATTGAACTTAAAGATTTTAATCTCTTTGTAGCTCATCATTTTCTTAATGTAACTTATTTTCTTCCTTCCCCAGGGGGACACTGGTTGATTGCATTTGTGTGGATCTCCATCAGGGGCACAGATTTTGGCTCTGGATGTTGTGAGAAGTGGATGTTTAGGCTGGTTTGTGCATTCATCTACATCTTCGTCTTCCTGAATCTCAATGATGGAGCATCTAGATGGAGAATAACAACATACTATGTGCTGGTGCTGTTGGAAAATACGGGAATGATGGTGGTTTTCCTGGTGCTGGGTGATGGTACAGACATGATCCTATTGGCTTGCTTGATTGTGTTTGCTGGATTCTTTATGGGTAATTACAGCTTTTCACAAAATTTAAAGAACTGCATTTTAAGGGGAGAAGCCAAAGTTAACACCTAGATATGTTATTTATGGGCCAGATTTAGTGAAAGTAGGCAGATATAATGTGCATTAAAAACTATTGTCAAAAGTGTTTTCAGACATCTTGAAAATGACATTTGCTATAGTAATGATGGCCATATTGGCTTTTGTTTACATTACATTTAAATCTTAATAACTCAGTTTTGTACCAATATATTGAGCTCAAAATTAGCTTACATTTAAAACAATTTCATGTTAATGAAATGATGTGATGAGATTTTGTAGTCTTTGCTCTTTTATTCAATAAAACTTGTAAACTTTTGAAGAAACAGAGGGTTTCCATGTTTAGGGCATTTGTATGCAAGCTCTTTTCATGAATAAAGACTGCAGTATGAAAGGACTAGTATCAAGCACCACTGTATTTCTTGCAGGCTTGCTGTGCATGCTGATCTATTATGCCTTTTTGCATCCCTCTGGAACAAACAAAGGACTCAAAAGATTCTTGCAGCCTAATTCAAAGCCTCTCAACACATCTGGATCACATGTAAGAATTATTTGTTTTCTGCTTGTTGATATTCTCCATCTTACCACCTTTATCCTCTCCCCCATCCCACTATCCACTTCCCAGTAGGTCAAAAGACATTTGCCACATTGCATTTATTGATTTGAGAATTATGAAACATAATTTCAGCATGTCAGTGTCTTCTGCTTTCTTTGATTCTTTTTTGTTCAGTTCAGTAGATTAGGGATACTTAGACTGTGGAATAGTGAAGTCTGATTGTAAGGAATATTTGTTTAGGTCCTTTTTGTCACAAAGATAGATTTGAACTGTCCTGTTAACTTAACATTTAGGGCCAAGAACAAATATGAGCAGTTTTAAGTCCTCTCATGCTGTTGTAATTGTCTAGATAATATGAACTACATTATATTTGTCCTTTTTACTCTCCAAATTCAGAAAGGTCCTGGTCCTCAGATCTTCAGCATAGAGTCACCAAATCCTATCATATTGACGGATGGAACTACAATTGACCTCAGTCTGAACTCCGGCAGTTCTCACAACTCTGCAGCTGCCACTCAGCAGACCTGGGTGCTAGACCAGTCAACAGAAAGCTCTCAAAAAAATGGCAAAGTTGCAAGTTTATCAAAGCAAACCTTGCAGCTGGCGTGGCAGAGTGGAATGGAATCCTCATCGGGCAGTTCATCTACAAGCTCCTTGGTGTCAACAGGAAAACCCTCAGGAGTTGGCAACCGGACTCCTTCTGTTAGGTCAGAAAACTCAAATAAGTCAGTATCAAGTGAGAATCACCTGTTGCCTCCCCTGTTGAAGAGAAATGACCTCAGCAAGTCACCCAAAAGAGATTCAAAGGTTGGTCAGTCTTTCTCCAAGAAGGAATTTGCAGAGGATGTGAGTGAAAGTGATAATTTGAATGTGCAGAGTGGGGAATCTCGAAGTCCTACTCTCAGCAGAAGCTCCTGGGCAAGATCATCTGATCACAACAGGCAATCCTTGCTGCTGGAGGACTTTACTATGTTAGGTTTTGATGACTCCTCCTCTGCCGGCCGCAGAGCCAGTGATTGCAGTTCATTCAACAGCCAGCCTAAGAGCTTGTCTCCTCTCAATATTTCAAGCCTGTGGAAGGATGCTCACAGTCGTCTGAGGGCAACAATTGCGGCAACCATTGCAGCAGCCACTGGCAATCCATCTTCCAGTGAAGGTACTCCAAATAGAAATCGGTCCATCTCATCATATAATTCTGCAGTGTCAGGCCTGGACAGTCTTAATAGCACTCACAATAATACATCATCTCTCACCCACAACACAGCTTTTATGGATTCTGGTTCAAGTTTTAGAGAGAAAATAGATGGTCCATCTTATAATACTTCTCAGGATTCCACCCAGCATCGAGAAGCTCTCAGTTCCTTACCAGACATAAGTGAGACCTTTGAACATGGAAGAGTTTCTGATTCAGGCACAGCAGACATCAATTTTAATGAAACAACCAGCAGAGGATCCATGGTCAAGATATACTCACCAAACACTGGAGATAAGACAGTGGCAATAAGAAGTCCTGCCTGTTTTTCAAAGGAAAGTAACAGTCCATATCCTCAAGACTCAACACTGACAGCAAGCAAATTGGAAATGAAGAGGACAGTTTCGTATCTGGATTCACAAAGGAGGCATGAACTAGATCAGGAGGATCCAAGGGCTTTCGAGCAGGGTGACAGTCCACTTGATCTGTCATTCAGATCTCCACGGAGAACTTACAAAAATGATCACAGTTCCAGTGACGAAGGAGAACACAAAGGAACTTCTCCTTTCACTGATCAAGAACTGGTGTATGTTATGGCGAAATCCCTGCGTGAATACATTGGTGATAGCTCATCCCATGATACAACTAATCCAGAACGTGAAGGTCTTGCTCTGACAATGGATGATCTACGCTTCAGTCGAGAAAGCTCGCCAAGTGGTAGTCCACTTTCTCACCAAGCCAAGGACACTTGGAAAAGCAGGAGTGCCTCCTCCCTCTTTCATGACAGTACTGAATCTTCTCCAATCAGCTCTGCTTCCAAAATGAACAGAGCGGCCAGTGTGCAGAAAGCTGAAGATAAACTTTCTCCAAATGCATTCAAACAGCTTGAAGGTTTCTCTCAGACACTAAAAAGTCTTTACCCAGATCTTGAAGAGCAGACTCTAGCTACCATTCCTCAAAGCTTAGCATTAAAGTTCATCATAGAGGCCTATGGATCAACAGCCTTGACTAGCCCACACCTTCCTACACCAGTGTCACAGAAATCATTCCATCTGACCAAATCTGGTACCAAAGCTCCAAAACGAATCTCAGCACAGGTAACACCACCACAATTTGTTAGTCAACAGGAAAGGGACTTGTCTGGCTCCAGGTCATCTCACAGACACAGCAATAGCAGAACTGTAGTGAGAGAAGTGCATGATCAGTCTCCTGGAGAGGTTAGAACTTATAGCAAGAAACTTTCCCCTTGTGCAGCAAACAGAAATGAGAGCTTAGTTTCAAGAAAGTCACGATTTTCGACCAGAGATCTTGATATAATAGATGGGGCTAGGCACCCACAGACTCATAGTGGGGTTTCTTCCACTAAAAAACTAAATGTTCGTTTCAAAGATTTTCCCATTTTAGAATATGACAGTTCTCCATACAGACACAGGCATCTGGATGTGGAATCAGATTGTGGGTCAGAGACTACTGGCTATGTTGCTGGAGAGTACTGTCCCCCACTCTGTGGCAGTGACGAGATAGAAGCTGAGGAAAATTCCATTCAGCGTAATTTAAATTGTGAAAGAAGGAACTCTTATGATTTGAATAGTATCAAGAAGTCTGTCCTTGAGGTTTCCTGTGATGAGGGCAAAGAACAGAAAGTGGACAGAATAAAGCTGAGTGAAGATCACACAGCTATGCTGGACTCATTAAGGAAGGAACTTGTCAGAAGGGATTCTAGGCCTGAAAAACAACAATCAGACTTTTTGCATTTGCGTCAGTTGGATTCCTTTCCCATGAAGAAATTTCAGTCTAGTAAATCTCAGCCCAGTCTCCAGTATCGATCCCCGACATTTCAGTACCAAGATAACATCCAAGAGACGATCATATCTAACCTGAAAGATACTGTAGAGAGCCCAGCTAGTTCATATTGTTCCTTTCATGACAGACCTGCTAGCAGAAGCTTCAATCAAGGCCATGCCTTAGATGATCTGACAGAAGATGAACTGAACTGCTCTGCCAAACATGTAACAGAATATTTTGCAGATGCCCTTGAGAAAACCAGCAAGCCTTATTATAAGCCAGGGTCAAAGAAACATCATTCTCAACCTCAGCTTCATGTTTATGGGCGGCGTCAACCATTGCAACGTTTAGATAATTCCCAGCACTTATCGCCTGATACTAACAGAAACACAAGAAAACAAAGTGAACCAGAGTACTTCTTGTCACCCACAGAATATTCACAACCATCCAGAGGTGTAGATAGGATTTCACTTGCAAAGTCAAAAGATATGCCGAAGCTTAAACTGTTGTTTGAATCTGAACCAGGACTTGGTGAATTGAGCAAGAGGATAACCTCCAGGCCTCCTGTGCACAGGTCAGACAAGTCCAGGGCAGAGGTTCATTTCACCACATCAAAATAAGATGTAGCAGTCATAAAATATTTGTTGTGTGAATAGATTTCTAAACTGTTGTATAATAATGCAGCAGAAGTATGCAAGAGAACTACTGTAGAGCATAGGATTCTGTTTTAACTAGTAGAGATTGTATTTTCAGTCCTACAATTGTTCATGCTCCTATTGAAAGTTGCAGTATTTTATTACTTGATTATCCTCTTCATAAAGCAATGGTAGCAAAGTTTTACATAACTAAAAGATGACAAATGCATCAAGAGATCACTGAAAGTATGATGAGTTAAGAAAGTAAATTGTAGTGAGTTAAGAAAGTAAATTGTAGTGACACTCTTGGCATTAAAAACTATGTTTTCATTTATTATTGCATTAGATGAATCTCGAGATGGAGGACCATGACTTACTGGCTGTCAGATCATGACTTTTGCAGGTAGAGTGTAAGTGAAATTCTCATCATCATTTAGCTGAAATCCCAACTCACTTCAAGAGAGCTGGTGTTTGACTTTATGATACTGCAATGCAGCATACTTATTTACACTGAAATACAGTGGAGTCCACATAAGATAAAATCTCGGTTAAAATAAACTTTCCTCATGGTCCCAATTTTTGCCTTCTTTACCATTACCAATCAACGACTGGTTAATATAAACGCCAACAACACAGCCTCCGCTTAAAATAAACTCTTCTTGTCGGCCCGCTAGTGTAAACCAGATGCGATTGATACTAAACTTACTAAAAAGTGGCTTTATAAGCCAAAGTCAAGCCCACACGCACTGCCTGCTGTCTTGATGATGTAATAGGACCATGTGTGCGGAGAGGGGTTGGGTTGGGGCAGAGAGTGTAGGGTGGGAAGGGCGATGCTTCGTTTACCTTGTTTGTATTAGTCTAGTTAGTACACTCAGTCTCTGCATGCAAGGTCCACTTGAGATTAGCCTAGACTAGCCTCCCTCTCCATCACCTCTCATGTTTGCATCAGCGCACAGTTGGTGCCATTCTCTCTTCCCAGTCCCAAACAAGCGGCTTAGCCTAATGTAGACTTTCCATCCGGTACGTGTGTGTACACGAGTAGTTCCTTTCTTTTCTTTTCCTGCGCTTGACCAGTAAACATCAAACCGATCTCAACGTAAAATCCTTTGCATTGCATTCCAAAATGATAGAGTTGCGAAAAAAAAAACGCTGAGTCTGGATAGTAAAATAGAGCTTCTCAAAGATGTGGATAAAAATACCATGAAACAGGTTGTTTCCCTTGAAATTGGTTAAGATAAACCTTGCTTAAAATAAACTTATTGACTCGGTCCCAAGAGGTTTATCTTAAGCGGACTCCACTGTACAAGGCCATGAGGTTCCTTGTTCTTTGTCTTTGCATACTCAATCCAAAGTGAAAGGTGAAACAGAACATTCAAAATTTGCTCCTAGTCTTAATAAGTAAAATATCTGACCCAGCCAGGGCTATTTTCAATTAAGGGTATGATCAGTAGTCCTCAGAAATGTTTGATTTGTGTATGCAATTTTGTTGTTTCAATGTATTATATCAAATACATATATTTGATCTATGATTTGATTCAGTCACTTTTGTACGTGACAAGCCAGTTATTTCTACCTCTCATTTTTGTATAATTCAGTTTGTAAATTTGTACATGGATTCTCTTAGATTTTGTCCAGTTTTACCCTTGCTTTAGTCATACTGTACTACTGTGCCTTTAACATCTTTCATTGTAGTTCCAAGTTTTAATATTAACGTTGAACCTTAGTTTCAGCCTCTTAGTGTGTCACAGATTTTTAATTTTACTGGTGTCATTTACAGCACTGCACAGTGTGTGCACATTGCACAACAGTTGTCCATAATTCCAAGAATATTATGAGAAGTACACACTCAATAAGTCATATTGGTGCTTTATGTTAAAAAGTTTCATTAACGGCTTAACTGTAAATTTTTTGTCATTATTTTTTTTTTCTTGTCTGCACATGTCCTATGTTAGGCTTTTGTCAATTCCAACATCTCAGAACAAAAGGGTTTATGTTTGTTTTTCACACAAATCACTTTCATTTTCATGATCTGCATGTCCATCCTCAATTCCTCACAAAACATTTTGGCCAAACTCTGAATGCTGTTGATAAGTTATCTTCAAACAGATAAATCTAATTTTCTCAAAATCAGCTATGGCCAGGATAACCCCTTTTCTCATGAGATGTTAGAATTATCAGTTTGGACATACCTTTTTGTCTCAAAAGAATTTAATTTTCATGATTCTTAAGGGCAAGTGCGGCACCCTGTAGGGGTAAAATTGTGTAAAATGAGTTTAAGGCAGTTTTTTAAACAGCAACATGTCCTTTATCGAATCCTGACGTTATTTTCATGATACCTGTCTCAAAAAGTGTATTTTGATGCAAAAGGAAATGATTACCCTTTATCAAATGCATCTATCGGGTACTCTTTATCGTCAATTATCTCAAAATCACAGTTTTCGTCACTCTATCCGTTCGATCTGATTTTTTTCTGGTCCAATTTACATAAAATTTTGCATAGCAACTCTCCAAGCCTCTGTTTTGAGAATGTCACGGGCTTTTTTGGATATCTTGTGTTTTGGGTGTTTTTTTTTAATTTTTAAAGTTGAAAATTTTCAAAAATTTCAATGTGTTTTTATGACATTTTAAAGAAAATTATTTAAAAAAAACTATCCAAGAAGTCAAAAAAAGCCCGCGACATTCTATTTTAAATAAAGTGATCTTTCAAATGAAAAAAAAACCAACATCCTACCATGTATTGTTCTCCAGATCGAAGGGTTCAAAGTTATGCAAAAGTCATCCATATTTTCCAATATGGCGGCCAAACAATTGGCATTTCCATAGCAACGGAGGGAGGAAATTGCGAAAAACCCCAGCTTATCTTCCTTCCTGGCCCTACGTGACCCATTTTTCACCCCAAAATGACAAAGTTCCCTTTATTAATGAAAATCACTGAGTTCTGCCGCACGTCCCCTTAAAGTAGTGAATAATTATAAGATTCAATTCTTGCTCTTACTTCATTTGAAGCAATAAGACGAAACTGTTGATATAAAAAAGCTGCTGCTAGTGTACTTGACAATGAAAGAACTAGGGAGCAGTTGTTTTCAAATTTGGATCCCTTATGATAAGCATGCACATTTGGCATTTCCTTTAATCAGATGGGAATTTTCTGGTTCATAACATACAATATGATCATAACATCAGAAAATGTTGTATGTACATGCCCACCTCCGTCAAAATGGTCTGTAAGAGTTCTAATTATGAAAATAAAAGTCCTCTACTATTGCCAGTTGATTACAATCTTGCAACAGGAGAGTGTTTGTTTTTGTATATGCACTTTCAGATAATAGCATCATTGTAACAACATTCATGTTCTTCAATAATAATGGTCCTCAGTTTGCAAAATGCTGTCAATCATTCAACCTATAAAATTGAACTCCTCCTTGTATATAATACATACAGTATATTTACTGAGCACCATTAGAGAGTATCCAGACACCCAGATAGACCCATGATGATGATGATGATAATGCATCAGTGGTTGTGCAGAGAGGTAAGGGATATTCATGGTGTGCCCTTTGTTTGTGAGTGGTCATCATGGAAATACTGGATACAATCTAATGCCATTCAGTATTTTATACACGAGTGTGTTGTGTTTTGTGAAGCTGCAGGAGTTAGTAAAAGATTAATGTAAAAAATGGTACCAGTATCAGATGTCTCTTTTTTGATACATACATTTTTTGCAATTTCAGTTCCATGATATTTAACAAAGTACTTTCACTCAGATGTTTAGTTTTACAGATGCTCAAACTGCCTCAGATATTAATTTCAAGTGCCCAGTTCATTCCTGCTGAGCAGCTCAATATCAAAAGCCAGTATATAAATATTATGTGATCTTTGGAAAATGGAGTAAATGGCCAGCATTTTTTCAGATCAAATCCTTTGAAATCTGATACTGTATATTAGACTTGAGATGGTTAAAAACACATGTATTCTTTCAACTTGTATATGAAATTTACATTTTTAAGAAGGGAATGTGCTTTTGATTAAATGACGGTGTGGACATGATAATTTTGTGTGAACATTGTTCAGGGTGGGGTAAATCTGACAATCTAGCTGCATTACTCAAGTCGAGGATGGAAGCTTTTATTATTTGTCACAAAATATCTGCACTATTGTGTCGAAAAGGCAGCCTAGTCATTTTGCTTTTATATTTTACTGGATGCTTCATGTTTTGTTTGTATGGACATTTTGTTGGTGACTGTATATGTTAATTGTTATGCACTTTGTCATTTTTACATTGTTTATCGATTTTGGCATTGATTTATATTGCATTTGTATTCAACATTTTATAAATAAAAATTTTATACAGAAAACAATCCTCTGTGTAATTACCACTTCTGAAAAACATGAGTGAATGAATAAAATTAGAGATTGCTGGCGTACGAGTTCAGATCAATGAGATCTTGATCATCGTCAGCTTTGCTTTTAAATGGAGAAAGATTATATGCCAAATTATGTCAAATTCGCCTTTCATATGTCAAATTCACCTCTCATCTTTTGGTATGTTTGGTCTAGTGTTCCCTGCTTTTCTATCCAGGTTATTTGCTCCGAGATTTTTTTTTTTAAGTCGCTGAGTTAACTGACCAAATGGTTAATTGAAAAACATGAGTTTTTCCATCTCCTGTGAAAGTAAAACTGTGTCTCTGGTGTATAAAGCCTTTTTTCCATATCACAGCAGAATTCAGGTGAAGTGGAATGTAACAGAATAAAGAGAGTAAAATGATACAGTATTAAGGAAGGTAGAAAGTTTTGTTCTCAAATCTGTATTGTGGAAACAATTCCCCTTTAACATATGAGAAATTAATGCATGTGTTGCAAAACAAACGAAACATACAACAAAGCAACAATTTACAATTTCAGTTGCCTTGAATAAAAGGAGCAGACAAATATTCATCACTGAAAATAACATCCCTATCCCCAAGCATAGTCATATGTGTTCACAAAGCATAAAAGTTTAAAATATCCCAGGGATGCCACTTATTCTGGTAATCCGCGAATATTGCCTTTTATGTGATGTATGAATCCCGCTTAACATCAGCCTGGAATATCACTTGGGGAAAACTTATACCAAGATATTCCTAAAGTTTTACCGACACAATTTGCTGGCAAGGGGAAGGGCAGGGGTACTAGGAACTTTGTACAGTGGAGCACATTTATACATACACAATTAGTATGAAAACACCAATACTAAGTGAAGTATTTTTGGTCCCGATTTTTTAAGGGTACGTGTATGATTAATATGTAATTCTGTTAATAAAGTACACTGTTGGTCGGTACCAGATTATATGCATTGTCCGTGCTCCACTGTACTCATTGATGCATCTTCCTGTGGTTGGGTTCTGACTGGACATGGAGCACTCGTCTTAAAATGTATATTTGATGAATCTGTAGTTTACACACGTCTTAGATAATGCTTTTATTCTTATCTTAGTGTCTAAGCTAGAAAAGGACTCAACCTTTAGTGACCATGGCTGGCATACCAACACCTGCTACTGTCCCAGCACAACTTTCTTTTCTTAGGATACAAATACGGGGGCCTTCATGGATGTAAGGTGTCATTCGTGCAAATCCAAATAATTTCTGTGCTTATCAAAGGTTGGTAATCAAAAGTTAAAGGAATTTCATAAAAAGTGAGTGGCATCCTCAAGACCTCTTAAATAATGAACATAGATTACGAATTTCTTAATTGGACATGTTGAAATCTTCATAGCAAAGTTATGGGTTACAGATGCACAAAATGATATCTCCATAGCCCACTTACTGGTGCATTTCATGGTAATAAGCTGAACAGAAAGAACGAAATAACATCAGCTGATTTTTCTTTCTCATTCATGAATTGACCTGGCTCACATATTTCATAAAAATACGAGGTCTATTTCAAAAATGTTTCCCCTTCTTATAAAATGTACATGGTTAGGTTAGAAATACAGTAATGAAACTTAGCATGCTTGCACATCAACTTTATTGGGATTTCCTGGTAAAGTTTTGTGACAGTACTGAACGGTTCCAGAATGGCATTGGATTTCATGTTGTCAGTTAGAGCTGAATGGCCAGCATGATGGAGGCTCAAAATATTAAACAATCTCTCTCAAGATATGATATTCGAGTTATCATAAAATGTTGAATTCTTCTGGGTAAGTCAGCACCAGAAATACACAATGACCTTCTGACTGCACTCAGAGACCATGCTACTTCTATTCAGACATTGAGAAAATGAGTGAAAGCCGTTTCTGAAGGCCCCTCTGACATGGAAGATGAAAGTCAGTCTGGGCGACCTGTCACGGCATGTGGTGATGCAGGCATTTCAAGTGTCCTACGATCGCTAGATGATAACGAATGAAAAACATGTGAGGAAATAGCAAATAAAGTGACCTTGTTATCTGCTTCAGTTTATAGGATTCTTATGGACAAACTCAATAAAAAGAACATGTTTTCAAAATGGGTCCCACATTTGCTCAAAAAGGACTCAAGGGTCAGATTCTCAAGAAATTTTACCAACAGATTCCAAAGAGAGCAGAATAGCTTTATGGACCGAATCATTTCTAGTGATGAAACATGGATTTATTCATGGGATCCAGAGACAAAAAGGCAATCAGCAGAATGGAGAGACATTGATGCCCCATGTCCACAGAAAGCTCGTCGCAAACAGGGAGCCCTGAAGGTCTTGCACGTGATTGTCTTTGACACAAAAGGGGTAATTTTGCGCTGGCCCGTTTCTGTGGGCACTACTATCAATGCCCATTACTATAAAATGGTCTTACAAGAAAAACTGAGACCAGTCATCCAAAAAAAAGTGACCTGGACTATTGGAATCTGGAGTTGTGTTTCATCATGACAATGTGCCAGTCCACACTGCCAGAATAATGACGAAACTTTTGGACAGCTACAACTGGGAAACGTTAGAATATCCACGTTATTCACCCGATCTAGCTCCATGTGACTTTAACTTTCTCCCCAAGATGAAAGAACACCTTCGTGGACAACGATTTGAGCCAGAGGAGAACACTGCTTTTGCTACAAAAGAAGCCATTAGGTACCTGGACAAAATCACTTACATCACCCTTTTGAAGGCTGTCTGAGAAGAATGTAGAAGTGTATAGACAATGGCGGTTATTATGTTAAATAGACCCAGGGACGTAGCGTCCATGTAATCTATGAATCTAAGATTACCAAAATAATATCTATTTGTCTCAGGGACTTAGCGTCCATGTAATCTATGAATCTAAGATTACCAAAATAATATCTATTTGTCTAATACAATTTAATTAATCTTCATGTTCAATCATCACCTTCGTCCTATTTCACCTACGAGCCATTTACAGGCATTGACAGTAAGATTTTTGTCAACGGGAAACAGTTTTCTTGGCCGATAATCTGAGAGCCTACATACTGTCTGACAGATTCAGCGCTCCCATAGCCACAGTGCAATGCATCCAAAGGCAATGTAAAGAGAAAAACTTTTAAAAAAGGTAGCAAATAATCTGAGAGAAAAATTTGCTTACCCGCTGTTCTGACGGTCTTTCGTGTTTCTTTTTACACAAGATCTCCCAGCATGACTTCCAGTTGTTTTTTTTTTCGGCTGCGAGATGTTAATAGTTTACACCGTAGCAGAGGTGCCAGATTTGGCTCTTTTGGAGCCAAAAACCAATTTTAAAAAATTCAGCTACTATTGTCTAAATCTTGTCCTTCCCCTTCCCACCCCCACCAAAAAATAAACAAGCAATGATAGAATATAAGTGCTAGATTACCAGAAAATTCATCCTCGCTACGCCCCTGAATAGACCACATAATAAATGTATGTTGTGCCAAATGTTGTTAATCCTGTTCAAATAGTTATGAATGAGGGAAACTTACTTTTGAAATGGACCTCGTATATTATTTAAAATAGCAGAAGATATGGCAAGTGGGCAGCCCAGACAATTAGCATGTTAATAATAAGAATAATTTACAGGTTGTCTTGGTGAATCAAGCATACTGGTGTGAACAGACTCCGTCGGATTGCAATGCAAAAAGAATTTTTTTGCCTTCTCAAGAAAACATCATAGTATCCTTCTGTTCAAGAGGAATTGAGATTTTAATTTATGGNAATAAAATGAGTACATTTCAGGCAGCAATATGCACTTATATTACCTGTCTGACAGAATGTCTACTGAAGCTTACCATAGTAATTTTCAAAAGGCCACAATATATCATAGTATCCTGACTTTTCTGTTCAAGAGGAATGGAGATTTATATTTATCTAGTTCTTTGGTTTTCTGAAAATGTTCACATTCTGCTATCTCTGTCACTCTGTGAAAATGTCACAACAAAAATGAGCAGATGTCTTTAAAAGATAAGTTTCAGGCCTTGTCGACCTCTTTTCAACCACACCAGTCTTTTATTCAAAGTAGTTTCAGCATAATAAGATATCACTGTCCTGCTGTGATTTATAAAAATGACAGGTGCACACACTTTTTAAAATCAGATATTTCAAGTGCTTTTGACATTTTTCATCCCAAATAATAACTTTACCTCTAATTTGTATTTCAGCCTGATTTTATGGCTTCTTTTCTTCAGCTCTTGCATCTGAAGAATGCTATTTTGTCCAAAAATATTACAACACCACCAGAATGAAAGGAATATCCCTTAAATTTTTCACAAAAATAGCACCCCCTGTTGTCTCATGACTCACTGAACCTATTAAAAATAAACAGAACACTTTAGCAATAGTACATCTGATCTGTGCCGGTGTCCACAAACAGGCAAAAGGAATAATATTGGCATCTAACACTTTGAACCAAACAGCTTTCATATCCATGTTTTGTGACCTGCACTCCTGGATTTTCTCATGACCTATTCGATATTAATTCCCATGACAGATAGAAGGACACTTGGAAGTCATGACCCATGTATGACTCAGTCCCTTCAGAGTCTGGAAATCTAAAGACCAAAACACTTGCAAGACAGGGGAATGTTCCTCTGAAGATCCTATATTGCCCAGCTCTCTGAGTAAGAGAGGAGTTTCCTACCCAATAAACTAAATATATTCAGCATGGGATGAAATTGTCTCCACTTTCCTCACTATATAAAACCATATCTACCTATATTTTAAGACTGCCTAGGAAGAAGTTCTTTAATGTTCATTACTTACTGCAGCTTCTTTTATAAAACTTCATTAACACCAGCAATTTCAGTGGTAATACTGGTATTTCATGATTTAAGTTAGGGATAAAACCTTAACTTAACACAAGAAACTGATCTGGCAACACTTTTGCTGGTTTAATTTCACCTCACAAAACCAAAGTTAACAGATAGAATGCCGACACATGTCCAGGCACAAAGATGTCAAAATAGTTATTCTCAGTTGGAAGCTCTACAACATCCTTGTCAATGACAAGAGATGCATGAAATTATAGTGTCACCTTTATCTTGCATTTGCTTCTATTACATAGATATTATTCTGACTGTTCAGAGTTTCCGCAAAACTTTTCAGCGCAGGAAAACACACAGTAATTGAGTAAATGAGAACATAGGACAGCATGAAATGGTTAAAGAAACTATACATTTGGAACAAAATACCCCCATAACATACTGTACAGCATGATGTTCTTTCCAAATGCAATGTACATTTAGAAAGGAACTGCCAAAGAAATCACAGCCTTTAAACTCCACTTCAGCTCAATAATTACAAAACTTACTCCCTAATTAATATACAGTTCTCTTGTGCTGAAAACAGACATGCACCTTAGAGATGGCATCCTCTCATGAAAACAAAAGCTCAAATCAAGAATTATTATTAAGACAAAGCACAAAACATGACACAAAACATTTTTCCCCTAAAAAATTGAAAGAAAATTGGCTTCACCTAGGTGAATCAACCTTTGGTATCATTACTCTTACTGGGATCCACCATCTCAGTTTTGCTTGCAAATGTTGACAGTCCTGCCAAAGGCCTCAATTCAAGTATACCAGCTGATAAGACAAGAACTTTCTGTAATCATTTTTCTTCTTTGTTTGGAACATTTAAACTTCTTGAACTATTTACTTTTGTCAAATGTTCACACAAACTGCAGTTGCAATGTTTTCAGCACCCCACAGTTGGCATACATATTTACACAGTGCAATAAGGTTACAACCACTAATTCATAAGATAACCGGTATGGATAGTAATGTCAGATAGAAAAGCGTGTTATAAATTTAGTGAAGAATAGTGACTGAAGATCTGTGAAACCATTCATTAAAAAAATAAAACCTCTGACAAACAATTAGTGAAAATTATACCATGTGGAGGATCATTTCAAGAAAAATGCAAATGGAAAATCTAAGGGGGCAGTCCTTGCAAGGATAATCCAGTCCATCCAAAATTCCCAATGAATATCAAACAATGACCCGAAGGCACAGGGCACTATGATAAAATTTGTTATATATTATTTTAAGGTGCACATGTATTATGTGTCATTATAACTTTAACTACAAAGTAAAATTATTTGCAAATTGCATTGTAAACAATTACACCACATTTACCACTTCGTGTTTAGAATACCAAAGCTCAAGTCCTATTACCAACATAAGAGAGGCAATATGGAGTAAATAACATTGTCTGCAGGCAAATAAGAAACTTGAAACATGAACACATTTAAATAATATACCTGTGATGCTATACTAGAAAGTTTCCAATTATAAGCAAGAAGCACTTGTTGCTCCTGCAGAAGCAAGTAATTTCTAATCTAGATCTTTTTTTTCCCCCCATTTGGAAGATCTCCAAGAATGAAAGAATCCAAACAGCACATATTTCAGTCTCCAATCAGCCTGATATGTAACAGTGATAGCCTTCTCAATTCCTCTAACAGAAAGGAAAATGCCTCTAGTGCATTAAATATACTCCAAGATCCTCTCTACAAATAGATAAATCTTAAACTACTGATGATTCACTTTCACCACTTTTTGGGACAATGCTGATGGCATGTTCTCAATCCAGTGTCATCACTCCCAGTTTTCCCAATCATCATCCTGAAAACAGTTGACAAAAAAGAACCAACAATCACAAAGGAAAAGTCAACCCTTACTGCAAAATTTCCCACAGGTGTCTAGTGACATTTCTTTCAGACTGCAATCAGTGTAAAAACAGGAAATCTACTGATTTATTTGCAGGGCTGACAGCCCCTTCAGCACAGCACTCAGTCACTTCTCCACTGTGACATACAGAACATCAAAATACTGTATACATGTGACATACAGAACATCAAAATATACAAAGTGCCAACTGTGCACTGTGCAAGACCTTGAAAGTAATTAGGTAGTGGAATATCACAAAGTTGGTGCAGAAACTGAATCATCAAGTCTCCCACCGTCAATAATTATAACATCATCCATGAACAGCTCAGTGACCTGCCCTTCACTGAACACTCTAACCTCAAGGACCATGGCTGCCACCTATCATCAGTGAATAACATGTTTTCTTCAACATTTTTCTGACCCAACATGGCCCACTCATAAAATAAAAAAGAAATCAAAAGGGTTTATTTCCACTCAGAAAGAAGATAAAAAACCTGGACTAGACCTATGAAAACATGGAATATGAAAATTCTCATCACTAGTCCTGGATCCTTAATCTCAACCTCAGATATACAGTCAAGTCCGCTTAACTCCAATTCGCTGGGACCACCCAAATGAGTTGGAGAAATCAGGATTCGACTAACGATTTCCAAGGCGGGTCAACCGTATGCGAGCGAGCCAGCACCCTGGGGAGGTCACGAGGGTAATTCAACAGGGGATGTAACTAAAGATGGCATATTGGGGAAGTATTTTAAATGGGATTATTTCTTTTTCTAAGAAATCGCTCTGAGTAGTAGCTTAATAGATGAAGAGGCCGCCGCTTTTTCCACTTGTCCCCGGTTTGCCAAGATCGTAGAAAGCGTGCTAATGGGAACGCCATATTTCTCAGCTATGACATTCTTCGACATCGCACCTCTGTCGATTTCCTGGAGCATGTTAATATTCGACTCAATGGAAAGAGTCTTGAGGTTTCTCTTTACAGGATTAGAGGAAGCCATTATTTAGAGGACAAATTCAATTTAATTCAAGTTGAAAATGATAAAGATGAGTCAACCGTACGCGAGCGAGCGAGCACACTGGAGAGGTCACGAGGGCAGCCTCTTGTTTATTTACCGTCACAGTGCAATGGGCCAGTGTATGTATACACTGCTGCCGAGATGTTTAATTATCGATCGATTTTTCAGCCGAGCCCTCCCGCATTCTCTTCCCCCTACTGTCTTATCAGCGGTGTTGTAATACACACGCCCTACTTATTGTGCTACTTATTGGCACTCGCAGTGTCCAGTTTTATTGCCTCTCTCTATCCGCGGCACCGTCTTGTTTGTTTTTCAAGCCGTCGGCGTTGTTTAGTACCACGCGGGGAAGGCGCCAGGAGGTTATTTTGCCTCTGTGGCAGCGCTGAGCAGTTGGACTAATCAGAAATGGGCATTAATTACTTCGTCTTATGCAAGGATAATTAACAGACGCAAAGAAGGAAAAAAAACTCTTATTTCTTGTTATTTCGACTAATAAATAATTGGAGGTATCCGGTTTCGACATACATGGACCCGACTGTACTTGTTTCTCGTAGCTGAGGTGTTAAGGTATCAGAAATATTGCCCTCCCCCATTCTGAAACACTGGTTGAACAATAATGACATCACTCTAACCTAACTACAGTGTTTATGCATACTTACATCAACATTCAGGTTTTCCCCAAGCCTCTTGGCAATGTCTTCTGCAGCCTTCAGGTCATCTTCTGTAATCTCTATGTCAAAGTCCTGCTCCCACTCATCCTCCAGACCTACTTCTGGAACAAGAAAAAGAAAATCACGATTGGGAGAGCATAATGACTGGTCAAAACTTGACTCTACAATATTGGCATTATTTTATGAAATGGGGTTTCATAGATTTCACAGCAGTGTTATAAATGCATCATTTTAGCAAGTGTGAATTGCAGTAATTTGTTATCAAAGCAAAGCAAGCAAGGGATAGTTGTTGGGGACAGTGTCATGGATTTTGTTGTGCATTAAAGCCCCACATAAAGATTTGCTACGCAGTAATGTAGATAAGTTTATGAACACACCAATTAATGAGTGAAATCAATTTGAAGATGAAGAATATTGAGGGCATTTGTAAGCATTATCCATTATCAAAAGCAAACAGATGGGACCACAAAATCGGCGTGATGGAAAAAATGACAAGCAAACAAATTGGACAGATTTAACAAAGAGCATTTTCATATATTTGATATGATATTAAATTAATTGTCATATTTGTTTGCAAAATGGCAACATGATTTAAATGCAATTTTAGTTTGGCACACATTTTGTTAGTTGGAAAAACAAATTAATTTTTATTGTAAATTTTCAATATGTTGAGAAGCAGGGTAAAAGGGTTGTGCAATCACATATAATTTATATATGAAACGGGTGGAAAAGTAAACCCATCACCAAAAGGTCCAGAGTATAGTATACATACACGCCACCATCAAGTTTGAAGAGCAGATGTCCATTGCAGAACAAGTAGTTGGCAAAAGTGTTTAAGAAATGAGAAAGAAAAATAAGTGTTAGTTATTGTGAATGAAACAAGGAAAATAATGGGGTGATAAAAGAAGCAAAGAGAACTGACAAAACAGCTGCAATCTGTGCAAGTAATATCAGATGAAAGCTACAACTTGAATAAAGGGTGTAAACAATAATGAGGGAAATCAAAAACAAAAGTGTTCCCCTTAAAGAAAACTGCCCTCTATAGTATATAAAGCACTCACTTTTTCTTTGTGCTGATAGAAGTGAGTGGATAAGAAATGACAAATGAGTCAAAATGCTTAAGGGTGAACAGAAATAGACACATATCAATTATATGGATCAAATAACACTCATGGAGTGATTTTATACAAAAAAAAAACCACTGGCGAAACTGCTTAAATCACAGATGAAAAACATCTGTCACCGTTACTCATATAACACGACAACTCAGTAATTACTTCAGAAATGTAAAATTTCAAGGACCTTGTTTCAGACTTGCAAACAGTTTTAGTGAATGGAAAATCTGCCCAAGCTCATTCCATTTTATGATGACAGCACAGAATTCATATTCATGGTTTTAAAAGCCATGATGGAGTAACACAGGGGAGTAACTTCTGGGTTGCCGCAGAAAACAAGATTGACAAGACATCCACAATGAACTATTTTTTAACAGAACCATGTAATATTCAAGCTACTCAACAGCATGCATTTACATGCTATCTCTCAAGTTCTATCATTTTTTTTTTTGGAACAAGCTGCCAGAACTTTTTTTTCACAATTTCTTCCTTTAACAAAACAAAAATGATCTTAGCTGGAGAATTGTAACAGTTTCCATCAGGAAACAAAGAACTTGCCACTTCTGATACTAAACATGATTCTCACAATGAGAGAGCCAGCTGGATCTATATATCTTAATGACATGTGAGATGGAGATACATATAATGCTTCCTGAATGTATACATATTAACACAAATTAAACCAACATAATGTACCATGACACTGTTAACAACTGCACACTGTTAAAGTATATCTTAAAATTCCTGGAGACAAATGGGACCCCCATTTTTATCCAATGCAAAAGAAAAAGAAGAAGAAGGTGAAAATGAAGAGCTGAAAACTGATCTCGGTCACTGCGGTCACTGTACTCAAAACATTGATTACATGCACAATACGAACATGCCAAGTAAACTGAAATGATCAGTCTTGGCTGTTGGGCTTCTTTCTTCTGGGTCTAAGCCCTGTATGCACCCTATTGGCCGTTCTCATCTCTCCTTCTACAAATAAGAACTCTATTTGTGACCAGAGGATTTCGTAGATACGAAACATGAAGATCAATGCTGCTACAATATCATCAGTGCAGTTACTTATTATAAACAGGAATATCACTGAAAGAACAGAATGGAAAGAGCAATAATTCAAAACACTGATGGGAGGAGATGTGGTTGCGATTTCTACTTTGCCTAATGATAGAAGTCTGGTGAGTCTAGTATTTACTGAACAGCTAATTATCTCTTGAGCAAAGTCATAAAACCAGATGCTACTAAGGTCAAAGTTTATTTCTATATAAAAAAATTACCAAAATGAGATAGAAGAGAGCCCTGTGCCAAAAACAGCAGCTAAACAACAACCATTCACCACAAAAAAATAAACCCACTGGTGAAAAGAAAACACTGGCAATCAATCACAGCATATGCTGACCCCTTTATCTCACCTTTCATTTCATTTGAGTCTGAAGATGAAGATGGACTGCCCCTATCTCCAACCACAACCATGTCTCCTTTGACCCTCATGCCAATCTCTTTCATCTCTCCGCCCTCCGCACCCTCTACATGTTCAATGGGGTTAGGGTTATCACATGTAGGCTTGATCTCTTCAGAATGGGGCTTTTCATCTTTCTGTACAGAATCTGTGTTCTCCACATGTGCACTTGAGGCGTGAGGAGTGGAGATTGTTAGATTGCTCATTGCAGGAGTGCTTGTTGTGGCAAGTTCTGGAGCATTATCACTTATGGGAACAGCTTCACTGCTAACAGGAAGAGTTTCAGAAATAGTGGTGACAGGCACAGTGGGAGCTGAAACAGAAGCAGGCTGTTTTTCAGTTGAAAAAGAGGTACTGCCTACTGATGGAGGCATGGCTTCTGCGGACAGGTCTGGCTCCTCAGCAGATCCTACACTAGGGCTGGTGCCTAGAGGTGAGGCATCTTGGTCTGAGAGTGGAGTTGCTTGGGCCTCCACAGCTACTTCCACTGAAGCTGCTGATATATCAGGTGATGGGTCTGCCACTGGCTCAGCCTGGTGGGGAATGGAAGGAGTAGATCCCATATCAGCTGCACCACAGGCACCATCAGCGGTTGTGATGCCAGACTGGTTTACAACAGCTGCAGCTAAATCTCCTCCAGCAGCAGCACAGCTGCTGAAACCATCCAGAACTTCACCACCTTCCATGGCTTGTCTGTAAACATTCGAAGGGGATGCTGGCTCTGGCACTCCTGTTTCTCCTACCTCTGCATCATCCAGCCCTGACTGTGAAGCACTAGCAGTGTCATCTGGTATGTGCAGGCTCCACAAATCAGCTGAAGGCTTCTGCAATACCTGTGGAGAGCTCAGGGAATCTCCTGAGGCATCTAGAGTGGCTTGGGAAGCCTCTGGTTCTGCAGAATTGTTTACAATATTACTGACACTTTTCTCAACTGCAGGCTGAGTGACATCTGTGCCTGCTGCAAATGCAGACAAGCTGGTTTCCAAATCCCCTCCTAGATCTTTTTCCACTTCCTGCTTTCCAACTGTTGATTCTGCACCATATTTCTTGGAATCTTCATCATTCACTTGTTTGGAATCCATAGCACTGTCTTTATATACCATGCCAACAGTTTTCTGTGTGGTCTCCTTAACCTCTGGAGACAGTATTGCTTCAGAGTTAGATGTAACAGATTGTAGTGGGACTGAGCTGGGCTGCTTTTCTGTCTGTTGAGTAGGTATTTGGGCAGTTGCTGCATACGACTGGGGAGGTCGTGGCATTTTCTCCCAGTCACTATGGTCCCCATCATCCTCTTCTCCTCCACTCCAATCATCATCATCTGCATTGAGAAATGTGACATGTTAGCAAAAGCAACTCACTTCCACTGTGTTGTCATACTCTAGCTTGAACTTCTCTCTTGCTTAATATTTCACAGATCATTCATTCTCTTTTATTGTGAAATCATCAGTCTAAATAAACTGATTCTCTGAGGATCCCAAGCAATCATTTCAGTGAAGAGCTACTACTCAATAAATATAATTCTTTAAAAATTCTCTTTGAATTCATTTCACCATTTGCCCTTAATGTGCAGTGTTTATAAGCACTATGCTTCACATTTATTGAAGGTATTTCTTACATAAGCAAACCATTAGTCAATATGTATCATCATCTGTGATTATCACCTCATTTGTAAACAGCAAAGAGCTGCCACTGAGAACAAAACATGTCAATACTATGATATATTTAATTTCTTATTTAATTACTTCTCATGAAGTTTTAATTAAAAAATTATCTAATTAATTTTAATATTTACTAATATTAAGGAGTTAAACAATACCATCCCAAGTGAATGAATCTCCCTTTGTTTGGTCAGCTCTCTTCATCAAAGCCTGCTTCCTTGCTTCATCAAGCTGTAACTGATGAACCCGATAAAAGTATCTCTGCCAGAACTCTGCATGGGATACCTCACTTGGGACCTGACAAAATGTGCAATATGATTAACAGATGCGGAAGACGGAATAATCAAATGATAATGTATTTCTCTTCCACTCCTAACTTTGGAAAACACTCTGTATTTGCAGTCCCAGTTACAAAACGAATATAAAATTTATGATACATCATAATTTGAAATTCATGACTCAGCATGGTGATTAGGTGCATTATCTGCTTTAAAGCTTCAAGGCTATGACCAGGATTGTTAAAAGTTACTTTTAAAAGTAAATGTTACAATTACTTTACTTTTCTGAAAAATGAGTAATTGTTACTTACAATTACTTTACTATTGTGAAAGCAAAGTAACTGTTCCAATTATTTTACTTTGAAAAGTAACTAATTACTTTTCAGTTACTGTTTAATTACTTTCAGGTCTCAGTTTCTTGGTTATCCAAGGCAGGTTTCACACAGCAGGTCATCACGGTTATCTCATGAGTGATATCGGGAAGTCATAGAATAAATATTCTATGGTATGCTATGCGTTCCTCCTTACTAAGTATACACTCCTAATGCATCAAATTTTCTCTTCTTTACCGTTTAAAATAAACCTTAATCCCAAGTTACAAAATATACTTACAAAGTACAGTATAACCTCATAATGTCATAATGAACTATCAACTAAAATGGTACCACTAAGCATAAAGCATTTTCCTCAAGGAATCGACCCTGTCACGAGAGACTGGAGATAGCACGTCATCATAAGACATGCAGCTCAGCGTCACTCACATGTGCCGATCAGGCCAATATCGCACTTAGTTTGATGGGATTGGTGGAAAGAATCACGACACTGGACGGCGGATTCGCTTATGACTCATGACGCAATGGGGGTTATGACATCTCTGTAATGAGTGCAGGCCAGATGCGTCTGCAACTCGCTGACCGTATCCTCTTAAGAAGTAAGTTGTATTAAATTTAAAAACGAAGAGATAAAGCCTGACACCGGCGTATTCTGGCTTGCACGTGACTGTTACATTAACGTTCTTCAATCCTCACATTTTATGATTAATTAAAAACTTAACACATTTTGTGGTCTGGTGTCTGTGTTCAAATTCCACAGCTATCCTACTCAGTCCTGTCCCATCTCCTCCCAACTAAACGCAGATAAGGTCGCCCCGCCCGCTCATCCCC
>JAWQUT010000409.1:409283-428497 GCA_033807755.1 Ellobium chinense | reverse complement strand
CCAAGTAAGTGGCTCTCTCTTCACTACAGTCCTACATTTGAAATTATACATCCATATTAACAAGCACTAGTGTCACTACCTCTGATTACTCCTATGTTGTTTTACATTAATTTTGTTTTTATATAAGATATTGGCAAACTAGCAAACACCTTGACAATGTAAGCATAGTAATCAAAGATCACGGTAATGCCATCTAATACAACTCCCTGCAGATTACAGTAGCAATCTCTGTTGCTATAACACAAATAAGAAAATGGTTTAAAACATTGTGAAATGATAGCTGACACATAATAGTATTTATAATTCAAAATCCAAGGCAAAGTTGGCCAGCTGTTGAGTGAAACTAAGTGAAATTGATATAGTTTGGCGGTTCTAACAAAAAACTTTCTGAAATTTACAGGAACAAGAGTTTTAAATCTCTGAAAGTTACTGTAGTGTTACATCAACAGTGAAAAAAAAATTAGAAGAAATAGCTGACACATAAAAGTTCACACATCGGGAAGTATGTAGGGTCACGGGTGAACACTAGGTTCACACATGGACATTAGGGAACGTTTTCAGGCAGTAGATGTTTAAGAATAAAATTGCTGTGAAGTTAGCATCCCCGTGGTGGAGGGGTAGCACGTTCAGACTTTCAAACTAAGAGACCTTGATTCGATTCCTGGTAGGGACATAAAATGTCTGGTAAAGGTTTTCTCCGCCCTTCTTCTGAGAATTGATCATTCACAGAAATAAAAATTCAGAGAACGCAAAAATAATTAGAAATGATCTCTTCCATAATGTACCTCTGAACTCTATGGCTTGCGTCATTCAACAGGTAACGCTAGCCATGTCGAATGACCATGTTCTTTCATTGGCTGGCCCAGGTGCAATGTGCTTGGACAGGCACACAGGCTAATGTATTTACTGTGTTATGCATTATGGTGATATTTATGGCCGAACGGCCACATTGCAAGCCTACCACTATTTTTGTGATGTTTCCATTACCAAAACCCTCCTAACCATCTGATCACAATGATTTTGCTGTAGGAATAGGAGTATGTAAGTGCATAGATAAAATATGAATTTGTTTGCCCCCTTCCTTTCTCCATTCCCTGGCGATGCCGGGTAACCTCAGCTAGTGGTCATAGAAATCTTTATGTATGTAAGCTTTTAAATAAGCATTACAGACATGCTGATATCAAACAACACTTCAGGTGCATCAGCTTTAGAAGAAAACACATAAAACATGTGCACTTGAAAGGACATTACCACCTTAAGTGACAGCAGTTAACAAACGTATACCAATATGACCGTGTGAACATTTAATTTGAAGGAAAGCTATGAACCACAGTAATATAATAAACATTTAAAACTGATCAATTAGTGGAAAGTCGACGTTGATTACAAGTGTCAAGACTACAGTCTTCGTAGAGCAAGACGTAGTAGATTTCAACTACTATTGACAAACAAATAAACAAACAATTAAATAGACATCCTGTTGAAATTCACCTCCTTGTTCATGAGCACTCAAGATATGTATTTCTATGCAATATTTGCTTTCGTATGTCAGAAATCGTTTTCAGAGAGATTGCTTGGACCACTTTAAAGCTGCTCTGTTTTCACTCGCTCCGCTAAAAGAAAAAATGACATTCGGTTTTGATTTTTGAGGTTAACTTTGAAGTTGTGAACTGAGCTGAAAATTAGGTAGAAAATTACAGATCAGATCAAGTTCAGATCAAACAGCCAAAATTAATATACTTTAGATCAGTTCACCTAAAATAACTCTTTAGCTCAGATCATGTTCATGTGAACTGATCTAAGTTCATGGTCTGAGCTCAAATGACCTGAGGTCTGCCCAACCCTGCGTCTGTCCATTTCACCCCTTTCCCCCCAACTTCCTCCTTCGTGGTTGGCGTCAGATTATTCACGCCACCACTAGCTCCTTTTCATCTCAATTTCAAGCAAAAACACAGTTGAAAAATGATCGCTGGTTACCAATGTGATGGCAGATTGCGCCTATCTCGATTGTTTACAAAATTATGACATGACCATGTTTATGCAGCGAACAATGGTACCGTTACGTAGACACCATGATCTTCATGACCGTTTAGTTTTGCACAGGTACACGTAGTCAGACGAAGGAGCTTGCGCCCGACATCGGATTGCTTTGATTTTTTTTTGTTCTCCCTGAAAATTCAATTCGGGCCATCAAGCAAGCACGTAACACACACACAAACACGTGTGCGCGAACACACACAAAAGTAACGAAAAAGTAACAAGTAATTTTGTAATTGTTACACAAAAATTTGGTAACAAGTACTTTTTCGTTACTTTAGATGAAGCTTTTAACCAGTAAGTAATTGTTACTCAAAAACTGTAACGAGTACTCGTCGCAGCGTTACTTTTTACTCGTTACAACAACCTTGGCTATAACCACAGTGCTCTCACCAGTTTTGTGTAAAGAGCCCTCACTTCCACTTTGGACACCAACAACTCAGAGATTTCTCCCTTATGCTGGTCCAGATTAAAACTTTCCAACCACATGTTGAACTGCTCTGGTGAGCCCCGAGGAGGGTCCATATATGTGCTAGCATCCAGCTGGATGGCATGTAAGCGAGCCTAGGAGAGAATTGGGACAAATGAATATTAATGTTGATACTCTTGTCACTCACAGCATTCAGTGTACAGGGAAAGCATCCTTTAAAAAACAGAATTAAATTAATCTAGGTTTAGCAGGTAATAAAAATTGTAAGGTAAGTCACAGTGAAACAATAAAATCATTTTATAATAGGAATCAAAAATATGCAGGACACAGAAGATTAATTCAAGATTAGTTTCACATATGGTGAAACTGAGAAATGAAACAAACCTTTCCTCGGTCATACAGCCCACTGCCATCAGGTGCGACCTTCATGGGAATATAATCATCATCTGGTGGGATAACTAAAGCTTTGGATATGTTGTCCAAGAATGATGTCAGCCCAGCTTTCACTCGGTTGGTAGCGTGTGTTGTATTCTCTTTCTACATTCAAGAATGATAAGAAACAGTTGTTTCATTTAGGTCATTTTGATCTCACGCTCTTCATGTTGTTTCTTCAATCTTACATGGCCATTACAACAAAATGATGCACATATTTACCCTTGAGGTTACTTAAGAATATCACAGACAAAATAATAACTTTAACTCAATGTCTCTCAATGTCATGATATTCTCCTATGACACAAACTGATGTCAACTCCCAAAACTTAGACAAGCTTAGTCACATCTTCAATTATTTTCTTGCAACTTGAGAATAATGTGGACTATTCTCTGCAGTAGTTACATGCAGATGAAACATACTGCTATGAAAACAGTGGCATTAACTGGAAGACCAAATGTGCACATGCTTAGTTATTGGTGCTCTGACTGAATGACCTTTTTGTATGCATGACATATCAATATTGTCAAATCTGTGATCTGATTGAAATCATGATTAATATGTCTGAAATGTTCAGACATTTATTATAAATCATACAATCATGTAAATATGTTCCATGTGACAGAAAAGAAAAGCAGCAGTATAAATACAAATTTAGATTTCTACAAATAATGTCAAGTGGCAAAGTGGGGGATACTCCAGAAGCCAAACTTTTGTGAGATGTAAAATGAATCACTTAATAAGTTTCAAATAACTGATTGCAAGGCACACTATGCTGAAATATCTTGAAAGGTTACTGCCGGATGAAATTTATTCCCCCACAGTCACTTGGAAGCTGGAGATGGTAAGAGACAAAAGTTTTGCAGTCACTGAGTTACATCTAAACTTCAACTTCTGTCAAGCAGGACACCACCTTTCCCCTCTCACCCCACAACACATACTGAAATTACTTTTACATCCACATTCTCAAAAACAATATTAAGAATATCACTATGATGCAATGTGGCATTGACGCTGATCGACGATGCATGGATGAAAAGGACAGTAAACTGCCAAAACTGAGTGGCACCGTGTTGAGGAAAATGGTGAAAGCAGCTTTTTCAATAACAAATGCTATGGAAATTAGTCTTTGAACTCATATTACTAGAAGCCCAGATACAAATGCTATTGTGGTGTTCTATTGTAGTGTTAGCCCAGGGATGGAACTAGGTCATCAAAAAAATGTAGGAACCTTTATGCAGCGGTCAAACGTGTGGGTCTAAAACTCCAATTAATTCATATAAATTGAATAAATAAATGCTTGAGCATGTTGGAGACTTGCTCGCCTATCGCCATGCTTCTTGCTATCAGCATGAACCTTCAAAACTTTTTTACCAGCACCAGCATACGTAAGAGTGCATTTGCATATCACACCATGCCTCTCCATTCACTTTACATTTCCTCACATAGTCCGAAAGAAAATCGCCGTACTTGTCCTTTTCCACAAGCCATTCCCATTTAAATTTGTTTTTGACTCGTGGATGACCGGTGTCAATCTCACTTTCGCAAATGTCTCCACGATGGACTAACTGGTTCTTTATTGGACCCGGATGCCATTTCACATGTGGTATGAAAAATAAATTCACACACCTAGATTAGATCTAGACTAGTTTATATCTTGAAATCTGATCCCCTCCTTGAATTCCCTGCAATAATCCACCTGAACTGACGCTTAGGCTACTAGATCTAATACTAAACACAAAATCACACCACACTAGGTCTACACTTATAGGCTAGCATTTAGGGCACCGGAGATCATATGCCAGTTCACTAGAAGGTGCAGGCCAAATTCGAAAATGAAATTGGCGGATGAGGAAAAATAACCAGTCAGCCAAAATTCAGAAGTTTGGTCTACCGACGGCTAAACAGGCCACCGAGTGAAAAACCAACACTCAGAAAAACTTTCGACTTAAAAATCTATTAATTTCTTGTTCCGGCACGCTGTCAAAACCTTTTGCCGCGGTAAAAGTCGGCGCGACAATTTTTTTCCCGACCGCAAAAAAATGTCGGAATTCCGATAATATCAGAACAAGTTCCATCCCTGTGTTAGCCCTCTACACACTAAAAACATAAGTTCAAAAAGGACTTAATGAAAACTCACACTGGATAATGCACATTCAATTTTGCATTTGAAAAGTTCCAGCACAATTTTAGGGGCTCTTAAAATTTTTTAAGAAGTCTACATTTTACAAGTTCTCAATATATAAATATTACTTACATTAAGGGAATCCCTTGTCACCTCCACAGCTTTTTCTGTATCCTTCTGCATTGTGCAGGTAAATTCTGCCAAGTCTTTCTTCACCATTTCGAAGGCAGTAGAGGACTATAAACACCAAATATAGTGTGAAACAGACATCAAAAGGAATGTCAGAGGTCATGTAAGCTCTAAGTTTATAAAGCATTAGACAAAAGAAGCTTACTGTCTGTGAGTGAATCAGTTCCTTCTCACAAATGATTTTTTTTTTTCCTCAGGACGACATTATTATATGTATGTCAACGCATGATCTGTTTGAAAGTGCATTTAGGCAAACTGAAAATGTGTAAGTATCATTCATTTTCTACCCTTGTTTCTGAAATCCTTGCTACTATTATCCAATAGTTTTCTTGCCAATGGAGATGAGGCTCACAAGGTTTCTTTTCCTATTTACACTTATCCACAATTCTTTTTGTCCCTGAAAAGGCATGCCTTTCATTCTATGAGAAAAGTGTCTTTCTTTACAGCACTGAGCACCTGTCTACAGGAGAAGTATATCTTAGGTAGATTCCCTCATTCACACTGAAGCTTCACACACATGGGAATAAAAATTGCTTCAAAGAATCAGTAAAATTAAAGAAAAGACCAGGTTCTTGAGTGCCAGAATAAGTGGTTATCACTGTATTCTAGTGGGATTGATATTGGGACCAAGAAAGGCAAATAGTTTAAAATATATGCTGTTGTCGAGTTTCAGTAGATTACTTGCTATGGTGAAATTATAAGAAGCCAAAGAAATAATAAAATTATAAACCTATCATCTGCCAGCATCTTATCCAGTTTTAAGTTCTTTTTCTTTGACCCTTGCTCAAACACTTACCTTTTCCTTTGCAGTTTGCACCCATCCTCCAAGCCAGCTTTCCCAGCTATTACTTCCAGTATTTTCTCTGTAAAAATGACACATAATATTAGAAAGTGAAAGTTCATTTTATAAAGTTCCAGCATCAAAGAGACACAGATGATTGCTATGAATAACAGCAGCTGTCACTAACAGTGATTCATCTTGGCAGTCAATGTCCATTTTAAATGTTTTTGGTGATACTCACCACTATGCAAAGTAACACTGTGGACATGTCTTGTATTGAGGCGCTTCACTAACTGTGCCTATTACAAGAAAATGTATTTGTACAATTGAAACTTAAACTATTTCCACCATGCTAAAGACTGGAGACCCGAATGTGCTTAATAGCTCTTTCTGATACTAGTAAAATCAGGTGTATCACTAGTATATAAGTTCAGGATAGAGGCAAAGGATAAGACTGCTCTGTAACTGCTCCCTTTGCTGGAAAAACTGTCCACTGCAGTAAACTGTGCTTTCATGCCAGCATTCAAGTCCACTTTTCGCAGGAACCACTAAAGCTACATTCATCAAACTTATGTTAATTAAGTATCTATTTGAGACAAATCATTCACAGTATCACTTTTGACAAGTTGTTGTCACTTGATGTTAATCAACAGAAGTAGGTAAGCTGCCTCTCAGCACCTTTAGATCATGTTTTCTAGTTGTGTTCTTATGACTTGGGATGAGTTATGCAATTGATGTATCTTGCTTTGCCCTACAGTTTGATGTATCACATGATGATGTAACTTGCACAGCTACCCTGCCAGCCTTCATTAACCTTCCAACTCATTGTTCATTTTTCCCACATCAAGGCCAATTTCGCATGTCCAGTTCGAGATCCAAGCTTCTGTCATGGTACTGCAACTGATGTCAAAACATGTTATCTGCACTGCACTGCTGATGTAAAAATAGACTTTGATGTCATCCACTGTACATAGCTGCCTTTTTGATGTGTGTGTGCTACTACTACTGGCACAAGTGCATAGTGGTAGAGGCAGTCAGAGTTAAACTAAAAGTAAAAGCCCATAGCCAAGCTCATCCCCCCCCCCTTTTCATCATTCTCCTGTGCTCATCAACAACACCTACAATTTCTCTTCATTTATGACACCACCAATGTCTGATTCAATCATATTTGCAAAAAAAGCTCCGACTTGACTCAACTAGCATTTAAACTGGCAACAGTCCAAGAGCTTGAGGACTGTATGGATATATCAGATGGCAGAGAGACAGGAAATGGCCCATGCCCATGGGCCTTCTGGAAGTGAGAACAGACTGCTGGTTACAGTTCTGCAGCAGAAATAAGCAAATTTTACAGAGATAATGCTGACAACGTTCACAGTAGATAGCATGTCTTGCCTTCCTGACTCCAGCCCCAACACTTCCCTCCCCTAGCCTAAGTAAGGAACACTATGACTTAGATCTAGTCAGTCTAGTCCTCAACAAAGATCTAGACTAGACTAGATCTTAGACATTCTAGTAGACGTCCAGATCTAGACTATTAATAGTATAGGCCACATATAAAAATGAAGATTCCGTGTCAGGCCTAGCTACGGTAAGTATCACAAATGGAAAGCGACACTGTGCACTATCAATCTGCAGAAATGTGTAGCCAAACTAAAGTCTTGATCTAAATTTCTCAGCTTTTCCATCAGTTTCCACTCACCCTTCCGCCATTGTTGTTTGTTGTGATTTTTGAAAAGAAACCTCTAACCTTCTTGTTCTTCTTTCTTGAGGAAAGTCAGATAATCTTATAGAAAGCTCAAGATTATGACAATAAAATTATTTTGATCACTAAGAGCAGCACTGAAATATGTATTCTTCCCAAAGTTTTTGAAAATTTATGTTTTCAGCCACTAAGAGCTTTGGATTTAAGATTTTAGGCAAGGGAGACTACTTCAAAAAATGTCACGAGTTCTCCCGATTTCAAGGGGTTGTTTACGTTCTGCTGTGGATAACAAGCGCCTTGTCCGAAAAGTTTAGGTTCATTATCAGTTTATGAGTTTATCATTCGCTCCTAGTAACTATATGACTTACTGACACATGCCAACAGCTGATACACTCGATATACCAACTAGTCACATCTAGACTAATCTCTTCTTCATTTGCCCATCCCAACAAGCACAGTCCAATTCATTCCTCGCACAGCATTCCCGGTTCAATTTCAGGGACACTAGACTAGACTAAGATGGGATTAGTTTTGATAGACGCAGCCAACTTTGGAGAAATGTTTAGCTTAGACTGCAAGTTAAATAAACAGCTTGATTCTAGATCTAAAACTGGTTAAGGTCATGGCATATCATATTCAGATGTCCAATATCCTTCCTACACTGGTGTCTTTAAAAGTAACTCCCATGACGGCCCATGTTTTGTACTTTCCTGATTCTTTGCAGTAATTTCATTTCAGAGTGGGTTGCAATGGAAATAAAGACAAATATTTTGATTTTGTGTTTCTTCTAGACTAGTGTAAATCTAGATAAACAATGAGAGAAAAGTAATATATGTTATTTCATGTGCTTTTGAAATAATCTAGAATGAAAGTCTATTTTAAATTGTCAAATTGAAATGGAAAGTATTAATATTTATCATAAAAATTAACCTCTAGTGCCAGAACTAAACCAGATGTAGAGCATATGAAATAAGCTTCATATTGCAGAATGGATATCATTATGAGGCTCAGATTTGCTCGGGAATGCAACAAATTTGCTGCATAGGGTTCAGTAGGTTCTGATCAAGATCTTGACTGTAATATACTGTTTCAGTTAAAATCCCGCTTAATGTGTGAAACAAAGTTATTTTTTTTCTTTACAAAATAACCCTATTGACATTCTGACTGCAACTTTTTTTTTCACCTATGATCCAACCCAAGTCTCACTGACTATTGATTTTTTTTCTTTCTTTTCTGATGAGATTGTTCATTTCCAGTGATAGAATAATAATGTATGATTTTATAAGTCTTGTATCTAGGCAAATGCCTGCTCAGCAGCTTCACACTATTGTTACCCCAGCAGGCCAAATTACTTTATGACTTTCTCAACTCCATGGGGAGTAATATGGATCTAATTGCAATCATCCCTGTTAGATCTCATGATCATAGATGTGCCATAGAGTAAGTGTAGCAAGGCATGGGTAACAACATATGGCACAACATATGGCCTTTCCAATGGTCACAGTTCAATGGCATGTGTAATCTAGGCACTAGTGTAGAAGTGTGGTCCTGACTATTTTAGCGAATTTATGTCAAACACATAGTATGTAATCTATATTACACATCATAATATACGCACATATATATGCATACATACATAATACATGGCACATGCTGCTCTCAGAACAAGATAAACTTGCATTTTTTTCACTCTCTGTGTTACAAGATTTTGTTTCATGCAGCCAATGCTGACATTCTGTGATGTAGCTTAATGCAATGCCAAAGTTGTTTTTTAACTCAGATGCAGACAGTGATTGTTTCACGTAGATAGCACTCTGATAATGCAAATTGTGATGTTGTTTATACTCTGACAGTATCATTAATTTCATCTGAGTTCATTGCATATTGGATTCCACAGCATCCATCAATAAAGAGTACAATTGACCTTCATCAGTCAGTTTATGGATTATCAGATTTAATGAGATAATTTGACGTCATCATGTTCAGTAGTTTAGCACATTTAATAAGATAGCTCAAAGACATTGAGTATGATTTATTTTTTTCATTGCAGATTCCAGCACAGTCTCGATCACTTATGTGAATCAAAAGCAAGACAGAATGGCTACAGAAGATGACAATTATTATATCAACCTATGCAAAAATCCAATTCGCTTTGAACCTGTTAGCAAGGCAAACAATGTTTTCTTTGATGATGCCAATAAGCAGGTAATAGGATTAGTGCAGTGACTGAGGAATGAGATTGAGAGAATGGAAAAAACAATGTTGATGTTCATTATCAGAGTTGAGTTTGTGTAATTTTCAGTTGTGCTTATCAGGGGGTTACATTTGTTTATAGAGTCTAGTGAGTTGTTCAAGATAGATAAATGAAGTTGCACAGCATCACTCTTCATGAAGAGTGTGGAATCAGCACATGATAGGAACATTTAACTTTCCATGTTGCACCATCTGCTGGAGTGGATAAATTATCCATGTGGCTGTCCAGTGTGCCATGATGTCAGTTCTGAACCAATGCGTGTAATAATACAGTATGTCTTGCTGCATAAGGTTATATGTTCTCAATAGCTTTATGGGTGACTTGTGTAGTAAATTTGAGTTAAATGGTGAGGTGAAGAATTCTTGAATGGTTCTGTCATTTATTTAAAGAAAAAGATTAGGAGGAGTTTGAGGAGTGGTAGGGGGTTGAAGGTGAGCTCTGTCTCAGGCAACAACCACATGGACACTTGAAAAGGAGACAGCTGAGCGCAGTGGCAGGTGACATCAGCTATATTACATAATATTTCACCACAAAGATACCTCAGCCTCCCATTTAAGACCACTTTTGCACGAAGACACAGTAAAGAGCAGAATTCCACAGTGACTAATTTGTCCTTGCAAAATCCAAAAGTCCAGTATTTCTACTGTAACAAATTTAATAGATCCAGTCAAACATCTTAGACTTCCTTCTAAACAGCTTCTTTTAAATGAAGAGCAAAATGTCGTGGATGCTATATTTATTAGTTAATGAATCCTGCTGGATCTTGTTAGAAACCTGATGCGGGTGCAAGATATATAATATTATAAATAAACCCATCATGCTTACAATTGCCTCACATTATAAAGTGCTATCATGGCATGTAAGTCATACATTCTAAATGAGCCATTCAAACATTCTCAGTGATTGAATAATAGTAGGTCTGTTTCTATCAGTTGACTTTCATACTCTTGTTTCAGGTATTTGCAGTTAGATCTGGAGGAGCAATGGGCGTGGTTATGAAAGGACCCGAAGAAAAGAACATAGTGTCATTCAGGTACAGAAATTCTACCCTCATTAAGGGCAAGTGCGGCACCCTGCAGGGGTAAAATTGGATAAAATAAGTTAAGGGCAGTTTCTTGAACGGCGACATGTCCTTTATCGATTCCTGAGGTTATTTTCATGATATGTGTCTCAAAAAGATTATTTTGATGCAAAAGGAAATGGTCACCCTGTCTCAAATGCATCTGTCGGTAATCTTTATCATCAATTATCTCAAAATCACATTTTTCGTCACTCTATGCCTTCGATTTGATTTTTTTCTGGTCCAAGTTACATAAAATTTTGCATAACAGCTTTCCATGCTTCTATTTTGAGATTGTCACAGGGCTTTTTCAATATCTTGTGTTTTTTATTTTTAATGAATTTTTAAAGTTGAAAATTCTCAAAATTTTCAATGTTTTTTCATGACATTTTAAAAAAAAATTATAGAAGAACATTGAACCAAGAAATAAAAAAAAGCCTGTGCCATTCTATTTTAAATAAAGTGATCTTTCAAATGGAAAAATAGCCAGCATCCTACCATCTGTTGTTCTCCAGATCGAAGGGTTCAAAGTTATGCATATTTCCCACTATGGCGATCAAACAATTGGCATTTCCATAGCAGCATAGGAAGGAAATTGCAAAACACCCCCGTTTATCTTCCTTTCTGGCCCTATCTGACCCATTTTTCACTCCAAAATGATAAAGTGCACTTTATTAATAAAAATGACCTAGTTCTGCTGCATTTGCCCTTAAAACATTTATGCACTGAGCTGATAGTCGGACAGAGCCAGATTCTTAGAGCACATAATCTGTTATGATTGTGACAGCTGTGAAATTGAATTTAGATATTATCTTGTCTTTGTGGGCATGATATGTGAGACCTGTGTGTCATGCCTTAATGGATCAGCTCAAGTTGGTCAGTCAGTCTGGGAGGTGACAGTCTTCAGACTAGGTGAACAATAAACTGAGAAGCTAGAACTCTTCTCACAAAGAAAGCAAACAGGAAACTGCATTGAAGGCCAAAATAATAGGTCTCTACAGAAGCAATGGAGTATTCCTAACTTATATAGCAAGTTGTATGTGAATGCCTGTCAGACATTTTCAAACATGTTTCAGAATGGAGGATAGAGGAGACATGATCTCTATAAAATTCTCTCCTGACAAAAGGATCCTGGCTGCCCAGCGCTCTATCAAAACAGTTGTAAGTACTGAAAGAAATATGTATTATACTTATAGATGAAACAATGCTCACAATGCTTACAAAGCACACTGCCACACACACTGATGCAACATTTTATTCTGCCCTGATGTAGATGTTTTGTTTATTTTTATGCTACTACAAATTTGGGAATCGGAGGAATGGAGTGATGGGGAGCAGGGGTCAGATTGGGGTATAGTATGTGTGGGACTGCGGCCTTTTTGAGTTATCCGCAGAAGTGATCTTCTATGTTATTTTGTAATTGTTTGAATTCATCACAGGCATGTAACTTAGCTGGGTATGATTCCATGAATTTGTTCATTCTGCTATTGCAGTTATATGAAAGCTCTTAATTCGTTCATTTAACTCTTTCCAGGAATTTCTCAACTTTCAAGATGATTTTAGCACTGATCAACAAGAATACTCTCAGTCATGCAAGGTAAGTTGCAAAGTTTTGTGTGGATAAGGCACATTGGTACAGGTAAGGTTGGTCTAAAATCAGTTGGTAATATAAACACCCTCATCAATTAACACTTCAGTGTTACAGTAAGTAGTCAAGGCTTAATGCACATTAGCATATTGAGGGGTACTGTGCAAAGACCATATCATTATATGAATTAGAGAGATATAAGAGAGAAAAGGCCTTTGCGCAGGCATCCCTCGATACAGGCATTTTAGCGTATTTTAAAATTATTCTTAGGAATGACAGTAGTATTGGATTTAATCACAGTGTACTGAAAACATTTAAACCAAGCACAATACTACATTTAACATTACATATCATCAGATTATGATTTATCCATAATTTTGGATTAAATATTTTAGATTGAAACTCCTTTTACTGTACTCTGCATATGGTATACTTTTAACACCCCTATGATATGATAGTAATGAAACTAAATAACATGTGCTTGCTCAGTTTCATGGTCAGAGAGACTGGCTAGTTGTGCTGTAATTTATGGCACTGATTATTGAACACTATATCACAGGGCAAGACTACTGAAATCCGTGGCTTTGTATGGAGCTCAAATAATGAGATTGTCTTCATTACAAGTGGAGGGCTGGAACATTACCAGGTAGGAAAAACTGAAGATTTGAATGAGAATTTGGCAAATATGATCTTTCGAGACAAAATGGTTTTTTTTTTGATTTTGCTTTTATCAGAATTACTGTTTAACAGATCTGAGATATTTGATATTTGAGTTGTCCTTGATTCTCTGATGTTGCAATTGCAAAATAAAAGACATGAAGTATACTTAAAACAGACAATTGTAGAGAGATTATGTATTTACCACTTGTCTATCTTTCCTAGGTTATCCCTGAGAAAAGAACACTGAAAAGCTTGAAAACTGTGAGTCTGCAGGTCAACTGGTATGTCTGGCTGGTAAGTATTCATATTTTTAATCTGTGAAAACTTTCACCATATTTCTTTAATCCAAAGAAATATCAACATTTTCTTTTATGATTCATCTTGAAATCTGTGTTTTCTCTCCATCGCCTTCATGCCATCCATGTTGGGTATGGTGTGCCACATTCCTTGCATCCGATTAATGAGAAGTGTCAGCGGATTGCTAGAGAGAGCCTCTCAGAGATTTTCAAGTAATGTCCCATGATGAAAACCTCTGGGGCAGAGGAAATCCCGGTTACTTTATTGTGGGCTTGGGCCTCACAGCACAGAGCCAAAGAGAGCTAATTGAGATGAGAAACATTCTCATTCCTTCATTTTAACCTAAAACTTTGAAGCAAGTGCTCTGAGATGATCTTGACTGTGAGTGAAAGAATCACTGCACTCTGTACATGGCAGTGAATGGATAAACAGTGAAAGAGAAGCATGAAGGATGGCCACTGTATCCCACTTTTACTTCATGTCTTGTCATTGTCAGCCATTCACATACAGGCTTCGAGACTGGACTTATTTGCAGAACTTTACTTACCTGCTTTGGCATTCCCCAGACTTAAATTCCCAAGTGGTTCCTGAGGACTCTCAGAGTTGCATGAAAATAATGCTTAAATCCAATAGTAATAGAATACGGGGAATGTTGCCTACAATATTGCTGGGCAAATTGAATTAACCGACTATACATTTAGTTATATTTCAGTTCTAATCTTTTCATGGTACATTCACTTATTTCCAGGCCTCAAGTAGTGTACTTGTAATCTCATCTGGCACTCTGGGGAACACACTACATCCGTTCCAATTTAAGGTGAGTAGTCATAGAAAAGCTTCAGTGAGTGCTTACTCATGTTCCAGTTTGTTACACCCTCAAACAGTCAAGGTGAGGGCAAGCTGCTGCACCTTATGAACTTTCACAAAACTTTCCATGTTATTCTTTTTTTATTTTTAAATATATTGATCATTCCTCTCTCTTATGTATACACTTGGAGTGTCCAGCAAGTCAATATTTTATCAGAACTTATGATGACATTGATGCTATGAATTTGTTATGTGTAGAAGAAGTATTTGAGTTTGTTAAATATTGGTGATGATTATATCAGGAGAGAGATGGTTGTAANGTGAGTAGTCATAGAAAAGCTTCAGTGAGTGCTTACTCATGTTCCAGTTTGTTACACCCTCAAACAGTCAAGGTGAGGGCAAGCTGCTGCACCTTATGAACTTTCACAAAACTTTCCATGTTATTCTTTTTTTATTTTTAAATATATTGATCATTCCTCTCTCTTTTACGTTTTGGTTTTCCATGTTGCTTAATTATGTATACACTTGGAGTGTCCAGCAAGTCAATGTTTTATTAGAACTTATGATGACATTGATGCTATGAATATGTTATGTGTAGAAGAAGTATTTGAGTTTGTTAAATATTGGTGATGATTATATCAGGATAGAGATGGTTGTAAAATGTTGAAAACTGACATTGCACTTTATCTTAGGTCCTATGATGATATAATGGTGTTTGTTGATGCTTGTAAAGTGATGAGATTGAATTTTATGTGAGTCAGCGGCAAAAAGGTGAAACAGGATTTGGAATGAAGAGAGCTAACACAGACAAAAATTAACCAAATCTCACTTAGCACCATCTTTATTAATTTTCTTTGATTCTAAGCCTATGGGACACACCTGTCACACTAAAAATGAAAACACCTAGGATGATATCAAACCCTCCAATACTTTCTGTAAGATGTCCACCATTTAATGAAAAAAGGGACATTTTGACACTTTTTTTACTGTTTCATTGGTAAAAAAATCCCCAAAAATGACCATTTGGTAATGACCCTTGTAGATAGTTCACTTCCTTTTTTTTTTTATCTGTTTCAGCAACCAGGTGTGATGACAAAGCTTCCCAAGTTTGAAGTAGACCTGCCAGTGATCCCTAAGCCACAAAAACAGTTGTCCTTGCTTGACCGAGATGTCATTCTGGCAGACCTGTGAGGCTCTTCTTTGCATGTTATATCTGTGAAAGCCTTCTGTATTGCCTTAAAGTTTAAGTAGAAGGATTGCTTTTTGAAGACTTGGTTGTCGAGCTGAAACGAGGTGGTGTGTCTTTCTTCATGTGCTAATGGAGTTTTTCTGGTCCTTTCTCTCTTCAGAAGGAGAGAAGACCATTATAACTTAAACATTAAAGCACTGTGCTGACAAGTGAATGCAGTCTTGCATATAGTACATCAGATTGTATAAAATTATTTCTTCTATTTTCTTCTTCCTTACTACCAGTTACGATCATCTGTACATTGTAGTATTGCGCCATCCGCCAAGTGCATCAACTGGAGCAGAAATTGTTCTCTACCAACTCCAAAAGTAAGTAAAGCTGATTTCATGTCTTTGTGCTCATTAGCTCTGGATATGTTATTAGACTTCATTTGTATTTGTGTTCATAGCTTCGTGTTGCTATTAACAACTTGGTATAGTAAAACCTCTAAGTAACATGTTATTGGTAATTTTTTATGTGTACAAAGAGCTTATTGTTTGAGGGAATCTTTGCAATGAAAGTGAAAAAGTTATATTCCAGTGTTCTTATTCATAAGCATTAAGTTGCACATTTATCACATTTAATAATGCACTTTCCACTGGTTAAGCATGTAATATTCAAAGCATGTGTTTAATAGCTTCAAAAATTCACTTGAAATATTAATTGATTTATTAATACGTAAATGGAGATACTGATTGATAATCATAATTGACACAATTTTTCAGTATCCTGTTGATACCGGATTGAGCTTTATTTTTTTCTTTGATTGTAGGGAAAGCCCAGCTAGGAAGACTGATGTTCTGAAGTTGGACATGAGTGGCCGTTTTGCAATCAATCTGGTGGACAATCTTATCATGGTGCATCATCAAGCCTCCAAGGTTCAGCATTTTTGTTCTGTAGGAATAACAAGTGTTTGTAATAACTCAAGAATTACTTACAAACTTTTTATTTAGGATGGGAGAACTGTAATGTATATATTTGGCTGCAAGATTGATGGTGTGATGATTCTGTTATCTCCATGGGAATTAACATCTCATTTCCATAATTGTACTACAGTTGACTCCGCTTAATCGCCCTCCGCTTGATCGCCTGATTTCCCAGGGAACCAAATTTTTTTCTATGTAAAAGTCACTGGATAATCGCCTCTCACTCCGGATAATCAACCACTCTTCAGCGCCCGTGAATTCAAAGATCAGCGGTTGAAGGGTTACAGATGACAAACAAATAATGTACACAGACGGTTTAACTGCGCAAGGAATAGCAGCCCTGAAATAGGTGTGATAAGCCTTTCTTTCCCACCTCCCCCTCCCCTTGTCCCCCTTCGTCCCACGCAACGCAACACATCACCACCTTCACCCGTCCGATAATGCTAATGCGCCGAAAGCCGTATAGTCTCCTCCCCCCACGCCTTGATTGCGACTGTCTGGTGGATTTCGGTTAGATCAGAGAACGTATCATGTGGATGAACATTCTATCCCGACCGTGTCATCCTATTCCTTATTGTTTGCTGGGCTACTGCGAGGTGGCCAATGAGAGAGATCGCGGAGATCAAACATTTTGTGCGTTACAACACTGTCAAACTCGAGTCTGTCCTGAGACTGGCAACAAGAAGGTGTTAATGCACGATATCAAACCACGACATCAAAAAAATTTAACCCCATTACCAAAAATATGGCCGAAATGACCTTCTCCGCTTAATCGCCCACGTTTTCCGTGATCCCGAGGAAGGGCAATTAAGCGGAGTCAACTGTATTATGTCCAATTTTACTTTACCTTAGTGTGCCACTGTTGCAAAGATATGACTAAACTGTACCACAAATTCACATCATAGGAGAAATGCTGTGACTATAAAGAATAATTAACCTGACAAGGAGTGTTACACAAAGTGTTAAAACACTAATTTAGAGTATGATTAAAACATGAGACTTTGCTGTAGCGCAGTTTTTGTCTTGCGGTTTATGTGAGTTGCAAATTTTATGTCTATTACTGTCGGCCCCAGTGCAATGGGTCGTGAATCATGAAACATTGTGACAACGTGCTTCTCATTGTTTCAAAACATCATTAGGAATCCTGTTCTATCTTTTCACAGACATCTGTGATCTTTGACATCAGGTTGGATGGCAAATCTGATGGTTATGTTTCCTATCATTACCCAGTTTTATCACCTCTTGGTATCAAGCCTTTCAAGTTACTGCTACCCTGTAAGTTGTTTATGACTATATAATATCACAGTGCCTTCAAAGAGGCAGGAAATAGACTGTTTGACTGTTGTATTCACATGAATGAAGTTTAGACCGCAAAATAGAGAATTTCAGAAACTGTTCTTAATTGTTTTTTCACAAGGAACGGCAAATCAAAGAATCACCAGCAAATTGCCACCATTTTGGACAAATGCAGCTGTTTTGCAAGGGAAATGAATAACACTTCCTGTCACGGAAAAACTTTAATGTCTTGTCAAGCAAAACACAAGAACATGCACAGATGGTAATGGAACTAGATCTGAAGTATTTTGTGTTTCAAGAATATGTTAAGTTGACTTTGAATAAAATAGACTCAAAAGTCCCACCCTCTACCATTGCTGAAATGAGACTTGATGAGGAAAATATGTTAATATTGACTTAATGGAGATATAACTTTGATCATTTTTCTTTCCAGCTGTGAACATGCAAGCCGGAACAGATAAAACAGAATACAACTGTGAACTCTGTATCTTTTTCACATAGTTATTGTTGCTGCATACTGTATTTCTGAGAAACTTAATCATTTTGACAGAAAGATACTGCAGTCCAGATCACTTTATTAAGACTCAGGAAACACATGATAATTGGTTGTCATCAGTTAGCTCTTTGGTAATCTTGTCAAACCTTAAATTTATATTTTGGAGGATATACACTGTCATATGATTTGCCTTAATTCAAGTAAGATTCTGCCAATTGGATAGTCTTTCAACCAGACATTGTGATAGATGCAAAGCTAGGTAAGTTTGGAAGAATGTGTGAATTTGTAAAACCTAACATGATTTTCAGTTTCTTTTTGTAAATATCTGTCTGCAGATTTGCAGCCTTATGACAAGTCATTGTTAATGAAATAGTTTAGGAATTTGAAGTCTGTAACATAGCTTAGTTTTGTCATTTTTTTGGCTAAGGATTAGCTTCATAGACTCCACAGCAGGGTGTTATTTAGTTGAGATGAATTCTGTCTCTCCTGAAAATAGATCGGGGGCGTGGCACGCTCCCTTCCTAACGCATAACCTTCAAAATCGCTGTTTTTGAAAATTCGGCTGAAAACATCAACATGTACAATATCCGATACAGAATGTTTAGCATCACTGTCTGCTCACGGAAATTGCAAGATTTGATTAATCAGTTTACGAAGTTTGTGCCGCAGCTTTCTCTTTGTCTTTGTTTCCAGCATTCATTCTGCCATTTCGTTGACTCCAAATAAAACTTTAAAAGTTCGTACTGGAAAGACATTGCGTTTCGTTTGCCACTGGAAATTTGAACGCCCACGCCGACAGGAGAGCGACGAAACAAAATAACATTTTTCTAGCAGATGACGTTATCCAAATTTGCGTACGCGGGAATATTCATAGGCGGGAATCACAGCTGCTGTAATGCTTCGGG
>JAWQUT010000409.1:368445-402719 GCA_033807755.1 Ellobium chinense | reverse complement strand
GGTGGAAAATTGAGAAAAATACACATCCGTCAACACACATATTTCAAAAATTTTTTACAGAAATTGCATGATAAATAAACAAAAAACAAATGCATTTTATTATTTTTATAGAGCTATTTTATAAGTGTACAAAATTTGAAATGATCACATTCAAAACTCTAGGAGCCTTAGGCTTTTGAAAATAGCTCATTTTCAACACACGAAATCCAATATGGCGGCGTTGCCATGGCAACCGTACACAAAACAAAAAAAAAAATCCACATTTTTCCTCTAATTTGACCATGCTGAATCTGAATTTAAAGCTTAAAAAGTCCCTAGTTCAAGCATTCACGATTTCACTCCCAGGAGGCGCACTCCCCCCTTAATTACTTTGCAAAAGAATGTAAAAGATTGGGCTTAAATTCAGTTATATGTGGTAAACACTAGATTTGTACACTCTGATAAATATTAGATTTGATAGTTGTATGCAGCTTCTTTTAATTTACTGATACAGTGGTTTGAATACTGTCATATCATCATTATCTGCATTTCATTTACTTGATCCTCAGTGTTTTCATTATTGAATTGATGTTGGAGAGAAGCTTACTTTTCTTGCATATCTCTTTGGCAAGGCTTACCCAGCAACAAAGCTACTGATGATGAGTTTGTAACTTGCCTGAACTGATGAAATACTGATATGCCTCTGATTGTCTTCCCCAGAGAATCCAGACAGCCAATGAAGAGATAATTGAAGTCCTCTTATCCAAACAGCAGCTGCTTCCTGCATTGAGGTATTTGCACTGTTTGAGTTGCATGATAAAGTTTTACATTGTCATTTTCTTTAAAATTGGACTTGTCAGATCTTTCCAGCATTTGAACTAGACTTATAAAATATCCCAGATGTCAGGAATAGTGAACTCTTGAAGTAGCATGTGTATAATTGATATGGTGAAGTATCTTCAATGTTTCCTTAGTGTATTTGCAAGCACAGTCACAGTAAGAATTTTAAATATAAAAAAATCTTGAGTGGAATGGAACTTGATATTTTACGTGATCAGTCAAGACAGTCATCAAAGCCTGTCCCTTTTTCGAAGAACTGTCATTCTTTTCCATCTTTTCAATCCAGCTAATAAATTTAGGCATCAAAAAACCCGCTTAGGTCAGGAGGCATAAATCTGCATCATATCAATGCTGAGAAATAGTGCTGTCATAAGTCCTTAAATGATTTTATGAACTTATGGTAGTATTTTTACTGGGCATTCATATGTAATCTTCAGAAATCAGCAATGTTGCAGTATCAGCAGAAAGGTAGCCAAATATTATTTGAATTCACAGGTTCATCAGAAGCGTTGGGATTGTCGACACAGTGTCTTCTCGCAAATTTTTGGAAGCTGCTCTCAGTACAAATGACAATATGATATTTTATACTGTGTTTAAGTTCTTTGAACAAAGGAACCAGAAACTGAGATCCAACCCCAGGTTTCAGGCAGGCAAGTTGTGTGAATGTGATGTGATAATATGGGATGGTATGGGATGAAGCCATTTGGCTGCAGTGCTCCAATAAATTTTGTCATGAAATTTTCATATGCTTATTGTGTTTTCTGATTATACAGGGGGCCAGGACCTTGCATAAACTCATCATGAAGAGCTTATTAGAAGCATTTCATAAAGTCTCCTACAGTAAGGTGGAATTTCTTCTTTGCAAAAGCACTGAGTTTTGCCAGCAATTAATTATAATGTAAAATTGTGTAAAGTGACAATATTGCAATTTGATTGCAACTGTCATGCTGTCTTTTCAGCAGTAATGTCATTATCAGATCCAATCCAGGAATAAGGAAATGTTTTATCAGTTTGTGATATCTCATGTTTTTGCATATAATTGATTCCTCAGATTGCAAATGTTTAGAGTTTTTGTCAAAGATGTTTTTCATCTTTCCTGCAGGAGAACACTGTGAGCAGTATGTAAAGCAATTTGAGACATTGTTTGGAGGTGAAGCCTTGATGCCTGTGCCACCCATGCAGTGAACAGGAAATGGGACATTCTGTGTGACTGTCAGTTGATGCAGACTGAACTGTGTCAGGATCCTGTGTTATTGAGCAAAGTTACATTGAGATTGTTGGTATTTTCCTGATGTGACAGTTCACCTTTTCGGATCAGCCAGCCAAGACAAACAATCTGGTATTTGTCTTGGCCTGAGAGTGAGACTTGAAAACATGAATGACTGAGTAATGCTTACAGTTATTGGTGAACAAGCATTGTGATTGGAAAAGAACTGTGAATGTAAATGAAAACTGGGCATCAGCTGGCCCAGTTTAGCCTAGTGGAAAGGTTTTACTGTTTTGGAAAGGCCAAATTTTGAATTATGAATGTGTGATGGAATCTTGGTGGGAATATGCGGGGAATGAATACTCAGAAATCTTAAGTCTTTATTTAACCTTTTTGAAAAAACAAGAAGAAAGTGCAGCATGTGGACCTGCTTGCTTTAATAATGCATGTTTAATACTTTTTCTTGTCTGTGATAAAACTGAAGAATAATGCGTGCATTCCTTGCATTTTATGCTGTTAATATTTAAGAGAATTTTTTTGTATAGACAAGTGTTTCACACAATGTAACAAGGAAGAGAGCAGACTTGATTTCAAGTCAAGCTTGATTTCAATCCATTCAAAGATGACTGAGATTTAACTTGATTTTAGGCTTTTCATGACTGTCATTGTAGACCGAGTAGTTTTGCCATTATGCTTATCTGAGAACTCAAGAAAGTTTCAGATGCTTTATCCACACCCTGGTTCCATCCCTGATCTACAGGCCTGGGAGTGGTGGTGTTAAGATGTTATATACTCTTGTGCATGCAAGATATTTACATTTCTTGTGTGCAAGAGAATCTGACATTGTGAGCCTAATCGGTGGAGTGCCAGTCTGTGAAATTATGGTTCAGATGAGGATTGAAGACCCTGTACTGAGTGTGCGTTATGTGACTGCATTCATGCAGAATGTTATCTATCTGAAACAATTTGTAAGCCTCAAAATGGTTGCTGGGTTGGAATGATTCTCGGATTATTGCAAAACATGCCTAATACAAGACAGTTTTAGAGCGTCCTGTATTTCAGCATAAGTATGTTTGAATACACTTTAGTTATCCCTGCTTCCATATTTGTTTGCCCCATTTTGTGATCTGAATTAGTACTCATGAGCTACAAATCATCTGTAGAATGTAGTGGTTGGAGAGTAGTGTTGTATAGTTTAGGTGCTACTGTGCACCGAGTGAGTCCTAAAGCTGAACATGGAGACTTTTGTACTTACAAGTGCAATAACTGTAACTTGAGTTTTTAAAATTGCCAGTGCCCTGTTGTGAATTCATTGATATTGCCAATCTGTCTTTGAAATGTATAGTCTGTGAATCTGACATCAGCTTTGTCGGTCTGATAAATTTCATTAAGCCTATGGTTTTTAGCAAGCATAGCAACAGGCTACAGTTTATGCAACTGCAATAATTAACTTCTGACATATAGTAATAGTTTCTTGTTAATACTTCACAAATGATGAAGAGGGGCATGGATTCTGTTTCTGTTGCTTTGAATGACACATACCAGTTACTTTTTATGTAATACCAGCAAAGGAGTTTGATATTGAGCATGATAGGAACACATATGACACTTCATTTCAAACTGAGTTATATTTTCTTTTATATATCAGGAGCCAGTACCGGTACATGCCAAGATAAATTCCCCCTCCAGCCTATTTGGGACAACAAACCTACTGATATCTACAACTTACACACTATAGTTCCCTAACTATAATAATTTATAATAACAGATGATGATAATTATAACAACAGAGGGGTAACTGGGATCATGAACGAGAGGTAGTCAGGTCCCCTTTGAGGTTCTGGAAATATGTAGGGCCAAAGCACTTTGCAAAAGAGTTTTTTTTTTTTGACTCTGCTCTGTGAAGGGTCTGCTATTTAGTTATATTCATTCCTTCCATCAGAAGTTCTTATGGAGTTTACTGATCCCAAGTTCACATATAAGGTGCCTCATTTGGTTTGAAGATCAAATTTAAGCAAGTTTTTTTTTTAGTCAGCCATGATGATAAGAATGAATGAATGTGTGAGTGTATGCTTGTTATTGAGAAAGCATGGGTGAAAGATTATAAAAATAGATGGATAGGAGATGTAGAGAATACAAAAAGTACATTCATATTATGAAATTGTACACTGGACAAAAGTGCATGTGCATAAGGTTTTACTTTATTGCTGTATATAATTTCACTGGAAATGTTAGAAATATACATAAAACATCATTATCATCATATGTTGTAATTATATTGAACTCTCAACAGTCGTTGAACTGAAATAAATGATTGAAGAAAAAAGGTCAGCTTGGGTTTTGAATTTAATCTTCACTACAGAGTTGCTGCATGTTGATGATGTTGGGCTAAATCCAATGACTAAATCCAAAAAATTCTGTTTTTTTCTATACCACCCAACACACATTTTGTAGGATGTCCAAAAATATCTCTTCAATTAATACAACTAACAGAAATGCAAAAAAAAAATAGTCTGGTACATCATCCCTACTTGGAGGTGCAAAATGGCCAAGTAACAATTTAGTGCTGGACTCTAGCTTGCTTTCAAGCAGGATTGGACACTTTGCCCCATATGATACACTTTTCCCCTCAAACATTTGTCTCTCTAGACTTACCTGTTTTAAACCCAACGTGTTGCAGCCTGAGACAACAATCTCGTACTTTCTGCCAATACTGTGTGTTTTTATTTTCGCAAGGATCTAAGTTTTGCAAATTGAGCTTCACTTGCGAAAAAAGGTTCCATTAAAATATTTTCATTTTTCATTAGTAAAACATATGTGTAGAAGGTTGTAACTCTCAAGGCAATGCAAATGTTTTCATTTTAGTCACAATCCTTTCTTCTTATTTGTTTATTGAAATGTTGCCAAATAGGCTTTATTGACACTTCTATAATGTCTCTATGTTGCCAAATATGTTTTCTTGACAGTTCAATAAAGTCACTTTAAATTACTCTAGAATGTAGAAAACTTTCTCTGTACCAACATGAGAGAACAGTCAGGCAAAGCTCACAAAATCTGATCTCCCGAAAAGCCATTTTCGACTTTTCGCAAAAAGTAAATCCTCATGATAAAGAGAGACATTTACAGTTTTACATTATCCTCTGTATTCCTTTCTGGACATATCATTATGTTCATAACCAGTGCCAAAGCTGGACACAGCGACTTGATTGAATGTGTTTATTTAGCTGCATAATAACAAAGTTAAGTGCTGTTGTTATTGAATGTAGTCAGATCATGCATGGCCAATATTTAAAAAAATATCGCTTGTGGTTCTCACTTCTCTAGGGACCCTATTTATATCTCACATGTTAACATTCTGCTCTTGTACAAAAATTCTGGGTTAAAAAAAAACATATCTGTTGGCTTCACTCATACTTCCAAGTACTTTTTCTGAAAAAGAAGCTATGGCACTGAAGTCCCCTACCAGTGGAACTTTAAAACACACCCATCCTTCGGACTAAGCTTTTGTGGATGTATTACCAGAAGCTCAGTGTTATGCAGAGTGTTTTTCATAAGGAATAAAGTGGTTGGGACTTAAGAGTGCCTTCACATTTCCCTCGTTTTCTCTGTAAAAGCTACTTTCACTGTGAAACTGTGACGGGAGATCTATGTAATCTCTAGTCAGTGACAGAGTGGCACCCATTCACTTTCGCCTCACTTTCACAACGGTTCCATAGAGATTTGAGTTTTAGCACTGCAATCAAATTTCTCCCCCCGTTTCTGCCTCAACAAATCAAGTGGTCGACACAATCAAGCCTAGACCTACACCTAGCGAAGGCAGTGTTGTTATGGTTGACAAGATGGAGGAAGCCTTGATTACTTTTCAAAGGAAAGTCAAACCAATTCTAGAAGCAAACGAAATGTGGGTGGCTTCATCCTTAAATATGAGATATATTTGTCGTCATCATTTAAAACTTCATCAAGCAAATGATGATATTTGCCATCACCTTCCCCTTTCTGAAATATACTGTGGATCCAATAATTCTGTCTTCTGTTATGGCGTCTTTTCTTTAACAGGTAGAGCAACAAGAGCTCTATTGCCAACACACACAGCGCTTCATCTTGGAATGTGGATCCTGAATGGAAAGTGAAACGGGTGCACTTCGATTGCATATCCAACTCAATTCCTACCCTCCCAAAATCACGAGTGGAAAACGGGGGGACTGTGAAGGCGCTCCGTCCGCACGTTACCTGGGCTGGGAAGTATGCAAGCAACTGCTGAGTTAACAAAGTTATACTGTAATTTGCCTAACACATGGTCAGTGTATCCAACAGGAACAAAAATTGTCTTTCTTCACCATGCAACTCAAGTTTTCTGGAATAATTATTTACAAAAACAAATGTGAAATGGATATTCCAGCAACACACATACTGTACGAGATAGAAAAAAATGTATGTGTTTCATAATTACAATACTGTTGGCAGAGCACAGTCGTAAGTCCATTATTTTCTGTTTGAAGGAAATACACAATACTCAAGTTTCTTATTATTCATATGCCATGAATTATTCAAGGAAATATTTTGTTGCCAGTGGGGTAACATACAAATTCTTATTCAAAAGTACTAATGTGATTAATGTTGCTGGATCAGAAAATACTGCAGTCAAGCTACTGTCACAATGAAGCAGTGAATTATTTGGAAAGAGGTGCTTGCAGGATCTCCAATCTAACACTAGCCAGAGTGTACCGTGCCAATAAATTTATGACAAAGATGCCAGCTAGTTCAAAATCTGTGCACTTCATAATACCATATATGCATTTTCAAAACTGGCTTGAAAACTACACCTAACTCAACTAATTGTCCTGATTTTAGACCTTCCACATTAAAATTCTTTGTGAGGGGATGGAGAAGGGATATTCATTTGCACGTTCACTCTCTTGTCACAGTTTAATTCCATGACACTGTCCTCTGCTTCCAGGTCATCGGGGCAAAATTGATTTATTGGCTACAACACTGTCCTTGGGTGGGATTAAATTAGGTGGGAATGCAGTGCACCTGGCACCTACCGACACAAATGTGTGTCAAATTACACAAAAGCAGCAGGAAAGTAATACACTCTAGCTCCTGACTGCATGACCTTTGTTTATCATGTGCAGGTAAATATAACATTTTTGCATAAATACTGGAAATGTATCCAAAGGAGACTATTATAACACCAAGAATTTTATGTACATGAAAAAGTGGTCAACTGCCTTAAGCATCACTGTGAGCCCGATATCAAGATTCCCTGGGCTCACAGCAGTCATTAAGATGGATATCCATGTAAGCTTGTAAAATAATAATATACCTGAAAACACTGTAAGTTTTGTTTTTTCCCCAAAACTACAAAGACTCTTAACATGCAATCACAGACAAATCAGTTTATCATTAACAGACTATACACTTGTCATGAAAATAGGATTCACTGCAATGAAACTTTTTGCTCAAACAACTGAAAGCTAAACTAAAGAGAGCAACATGTTTGTGATTATTTATAATACAACATGAAAACAGAAAGCAAAATTCAAGCACGTTAGTATAAAATGTAAACAATACTGGGTTTTCAAATGTAGCTGTCTCATATGGTGGAAACATTGCCATGGAGTGTAAGTCATCAGGAGTCTGTGTGCTGCCTGTGTATATAGATTATTAAACACCTATCAACACAGAATTACACATGGCTCAGAGTCCTTTGTCATTTTGCATTGTCTTACGGTAAGTGACAAGGCAGCCTCTTTAACATCTTAAACATACACACAATACAACAGTAACACATAATCCACTTGTTCTACTCTGCAAAGATATGATCAATTCTTATCTCATTAATTGTGATTGTCAGAAAAATAAACAAGCTTCATCGTTGCTTATTAACAAGACATTTCCCTAAGAAGAAAAGTCCAGTATTCCTTACTCTTCATCCCTAGACTAAATCGTCTACCCATATAAAAAATGTGTAACATTTCATCAAGCTTCCACATGTAATAACTGAAATACCCTGCCTTAAAAAAAAAATTCAAGACCAATGAAATGAAAGTAACAAATGGAGAGAGATGATTTACTCTGTGGCTATTACATAAAGTTTGCCTGGTAATGTTAGGTGGTTTTCAACACATGGAATAAGAAGTAAACAATGCATCACCTCTAATGGTCATTCTGTACACGACATGTGTTTTCAGTGGGCAGAGCTGAATGTCTGAAACAGATATTCTTTGATAGCTCCACATCAGTCAAGTTCAGAGCACCATTTGTGTGTCTTTTTTGTAAAAAAATGTGGCCACAGTTTCAGAATTCACTGGGAACACAACTGGCTAAACATAACAGATCTGTTAATGCCAGGTTAGTCTTAAATTCCATATAACACAAACAATAAAGGATAAAGACATACAGAAGACTACTGTTTTAACATGTGTGCATATATGTAAGAGTGTGTGTATGTGCATGTGAACACGTGTATGCTTATGCGTGTGTTTGTGAGTGTTTGTTTGTGTATCTTATCTTCCCTTATCTTTAAGACATAGATCAGGACTATAAAAGCAGCCAATCTAAAACATAAGGGATACATAAACACAAGCATGCATGCATTCATACATTCATACACATTGAGTAATGCTGCAAGCCAATGGGGAAAAGAGTAGGGAGAAAGGTGGGTAAGTCAACATCGTAAACTCATAAGTATGTACACAGCAGGCTTTGCTCTTAGGATGTGAACAAAGGAATGACTATGAATAAACCACCATAAGGACATGAGGGCAAAGTAAAAGTAATGGAAAGAGGACTGGTCATTGTTTCTTGCTGACAAATCAATAATCAATGGTTGGTTGTGATGTTGTTCATTCCTTATAGAATATTTGGTTAGCAGCTGGAACTGATACTTGCATTTTGGATTGCACGCTAACCAAAGATTTCAACCATTCCTGCTAGGTTTTGAAAAAGTCAAGCAACACAGCTGAGTGAGATGGAGTGTCTAACAACAAACTGAAATTTCAAATTACCATAGAAAATAACTTCTCACTTTTACTTAAGTAGCTGAGTGTGTGAGACGTAACAATTAAATGTGCATTCTTAAACCTTTGCCCATATGATTTTCAGTGCTACTATAAACTCCAAAAATTAGTTTACACTTTTATTTTCAATTACACTACAGTAACAATGGACAAGAGGTGACCAGACATGCTCTTCAGAAAGTTGCTGATTCTGGACTGATAAAAATCTGGGCATACTATACCCCTCTCTACATGTACTTAAAATGGGAAAAATTTATACTCACTCAATCTAGCTTGTATAAATAAATTGCTGAAATATGTTAGTCAACATATCACCATATTCAACAAGGCTGTGCAAATTAAATATTGACAACATCTCAAAATATTTAAATCATTTATCAATGATGACTAAAATATAATTCTGTACAAAATCAATCACAGGTATGCAAAAATAAGAAAAAAATGAGAGCACGGGGACCAGACAAAGTAGTGTCGAAGGTAACATGCATTTACCACCTCACAATGTCAGGTAAGCAAAGTTATCTTAAAATGCTGTGAAATAACCCTCAAAGAAACAAAGCCTTCATTACCAAATGTGTAAGTGGTAATAAAGTGAAAATAAATGCTGTTCATAAGGGCAAAAATATGGTTTTGAGGGCTCAGAAAATCTTGCAATGATAATAACATAACTGTTGGTAGTAAAGGGCTTAGCTGCATTAACTTGCAATGGGTAGGAGATCCTTTGGAAAATTCCTGGATCTGCCTTTTTCTTTTATGTGCCATCAAATGTAACGGTCCCTATCCATGAGAAGGTCCAAGTTTCCATACAGTTTTATTCAAATTCGTCTGTAAGTGTTTGAATATTACTACTTACAACCAACTAACAAGCTCAGATGGAAATGCTACCACCTACGCTGAAGGAATTAAGTTCAAAATATGCATCTCTTGAAACTAACTCTACTGAAAGTGTTAGTGAGAAAAATACTTGCAGACATGCGATCATTTGATAAAAAAAGCTTGACGATAAGCCTATTTCCACTCTTCCTTGTCTTGCATGTATTCAGTCCACTGAAGTAAATGCTGCAGTGAGAAGCTCAAAGACATTGATTTCCTTATCATATAGTGAAAATAATCCAAGACAGGAACAATAATGCCCAGTGAGATGTTGATGATACTTGAAGAATGCGTAATTGTAAGACACACTGAACATTGAGTCTTCTAGTGGTAGTGAATCCAGGCAAAAAGCCCATATCAGAAGATGGCACCTACCAAATGGTTACTGATTAAACAGAGATCTCAAAATCTGCATTTTGGGATACATGCAGCAGGATTTATTTTTCAATGATCTGCAGTTGTGATTGGTACAATAGAAGTCATTAAATCTGGCAAATGAATGAATTCTGAAAGAGTTTGTAAGCTGCTTAATTGAAAGTTTCTTTCCTCAATGTATAAAATCTTATTCTGGAAAGAACTTTTATAAAAGTGCCTCACATTAAGGGAACATCAGAACTCAATGTCAGTAAATTAATGGAAAGAAGTAATTAAAAACTATGGATAATAACATGTAACCATTTAATTAGGCATGAAATGCTATGACGGAATCACAACTTAAGAACTATAACTGACATGCATAGAAACAACTGGGCTGAATGATTTAAATTGCATCCGCTCACTGCATTTATATTAACACGAACTGGAAGAACATTTTATGGGACCTATGAACAAGAATAATGCAGCTAACTGTGGAATGCAAAGTAACTAGCCAAGTGATGAATCTATGTAATCCTCCAAATGTTTCAACTGGATAGAGATTACACTATGAATCTCCCAAAATGGCACTCTGTGACACAAATTTTCATCTAGCAAGTAAAGGATTTGCTTGTAAACTCGTAATTTGCGGTTAGCAAAACACACGGACCATTCATCATTTTAAAAATGTAACATATTACAGTTTGCGTAACTGATGATGATGAGGTCTCACATGGCAAACTGTCACAAAATCTTAAATATATTCGTAAGCAGAGGCAATCACGATTCATCACAGAGCCAACTAATTGTATCATTGTAAAGGTGTGCATAGTGCTACAAAAGACTTATCCTGATTAGCCATAACATTGTGACTTGAGACTGAAACTAACTACAAGAACTGACATACACAACTTGTTACGTACAATTATTGAGCACAGTTTACATAATATTTTTTTTTTTAAAAAAACTTCTAGGAAAATAGATAATCTATAATACATGTATGTAATGTGCAGAATTGGGTTCAGTTTTCCTTTCTTTTGTGAGAATAAGTGGTCAATTCAACAAGGTATTCATGGGAAAAATGAAACAAACTATCTTGAAGATTCTTTACTTTTTCATCTATTTATGCCAACTTGATGTAGCAGCAATTTGCCATGTAAGTACTTTATGCCTGTAAAGCTTGCTTCCTTCACAGCTGTCCTCAAACATGATTTGTAACCAACCAATACGATAAAAAAAGTTGAAACCACCGCCCAGGACTAATAATGTCTTAGGTCCTTAACCCTCGTTATGCAGTGATAGAATATATTCTATCATCCACTCGCTTCTCTTGAGTGTGGTAGCAGCATCTTCCTACCTACCTCTAAGCGTGGCAATAGAATTCCACACTCCAGTGTCACCTGACCAGCTGGCAGACAACACAGGGAACAGACATTATCCGTAACAATGGCCTTGCAGCTGGCAGGCAGCCGAACCTGAGAGGCTTTGTGTTATGAGAGTTAAATGACTTTTAGGACTTACAACAGTATTATTTTTAGACGACGAAATGATGGACAGACTAGTTCCACAGTCCTGACAACTTCATGAAGTACCCATATTATGAGTTGATATGACTTTAGTTTTGTAGTTTTCCTGAACTCTGGGATAAGCAATATTTGCAAAGCATACCAAGCGTAAGTGTAATTGCGTCATGTTCTAATCAGTTTTTACATCTCTTGAACAAAGTCAATAAACAAATGTACATTTGTCCTGTACCATGCAGCAGTCTCTGGTGATCTTGCAAGTTGTTAACAGTTGCTTAATTCAGTACAGCAGGTGTCTGAAGTTTAAAGTGAATATCCGTCACCACACAGAGCAATCATAGGCATGTATAAAATTTGCCTTCTCGCTATATCAGTAGCATGGAATTTTTAACTATCAGAGTCAGAATTTTGCACCAAGAGTAGTAACATCCTCCTCATGTATCTCCTGCCATCATATTATTCTGAATCAAACAAACAATCATAGCTGAGTATGTAAACTGTGAGTGAAAGGGAGAACACTGGCATCACAGAATGTCACAGCAAGCATGTAATTCTTTCAAGGGAGGCACTGCATGAACAAATGCAGTGATAAAGCTCTTCTTTGGTGAGAACATTGTTTTCTTTCTTCAACAGGAGCTATCAACTCATGCTCAAGTATGGTCTTTTACTCCATGCCAATAAAAGCAAGGAGAAGTTGCTAAATCCTTCCTTGACGACTGGAGTATCAGGCATACTCAGATGAAGATATCATCGTCAAAACATAAACTTTCTGACTCGGGAGATATCCTCATTCTGACAAGTCAACAAGTTAAACAAGTTCATTTTACTGATTGGCTGTCTTGAACTCCTTGTACAAAGCTTCCAACTGGGGCTTGAGTGCATAGAAAGGAGGCCTTTTCTCTTTTCTGAAAACAAAATGAAAATAAAATTGTTAGTTTCATGACACTACAAAATGACACCAGAAAATTTCATGATGGCACAGCCCAACTTATCATGCTTGATTGTAGTCACAAGGTTAAAAGCTAGCAGTCTAAGGTTTCATGGTGGTTTCTTTCATTAAACCTAATAACTATGCGGAAAATGGTGGTATGTAAATCTGGACAAGAACACAGACGAGTGCACTGACAAAATTTTTTTGAAAAGATAAATTGTTGACAATAAGTAGGACAGACTAACATTAAGATGATCTCCACATTTTTGTACAAATTTAGGTGATAACTGCGTTTTCCAGCGTTATGTGGTTCTCTTGCAACCCTTGACACAAATTCCGGGTTGGGCTCTTACACTTATTGATTCATATTTGAAGTTTATTGCTGCATATTATTTATACGAATCATGTTATGTTTATGTTTGAATTGTCTAACAAATTACCTTCATAAGAATCACGTTATCTTAAGCTTGTGATAAAATTTATTCTACCTTCCGCTTACTATGCTTGAATGCAGCAATAGGATATATACACCTTTCCTTGTTGAGTGCTGGGTGTGTGCAAAAGTCATTATCCATAACAGCAGTCACACAGCCAGTGGGAGGCTGGACCCACGGTGCCTCACGCTACGAAAGTTAATAATGAATTTTCTGGCAAATTATCTATATAAAAATGAAGTTATGTTGAAGTTTGGACTCTCTGGGACGTTATCTTCAGGACTTTCTGGCAAGTTATCTTCATAAAATTCATGTTATTTTGTAAGAGTTACTGTTCCTGATGTACAGCATGTCAAACAAAGAAAAAACAATGGGTACCTTGAGTATATACAAAGTGCCTTATGAGGTGCATGAAGATATCTCAAAGCTATACTGCCCATAACCTCAAACAAGAAAGAAATTACAAAGGTTTGCACAATGACGGAAAACCTTGCTTGACTGCCATTTCATCTAAGACTATGTCCATCGTTCCAGGATGTAAATTTTCAGGAATTTTTTGGGACGTCCATGAGACTTCAGCTTATTGTTTGCAATAGTCCTCCAGAACAATATTAGTAATTACGGTCCTCCTCTACACCCCAACTGCCCCCCATCTCCCAATCTGCTACAACCAGGCAAACTACTTCTGCAACACTTACGTCCACTCCCAACAGGACAGCATGATAGTGTAGATCCGCTCATCACAGTCCTTTGGTTTGCGTAGTCTGTTTCCACTCTCAATATAGTGCAGGATTTCTTGAGGTTTCTTTCGCTGCAAAGTTACAAAATGGTAAATCTTTAAATGTGCTATTGTGATCACTGCATCTAAAACAATGAACTCAATAAAACAACACTCCTTTACACTGTTTTCACAGTTTCCATTAAAGTACAGATCTAGAGCTGAAATGTTTTCTTTCACATCTAAACAGTAAGAAGTGAAGGTTCACACGGTCCTTTGCTCCTAACAGCAAAGTCATAAGTTTTGTTCAAAATGTAGAAAATCACCACATTTTCTTTTCTTGCTTACATTTACTCTCCCTCCACTTCTCGCCCTCAATAACAATGAAAATAGGAAAAGTTTCCAAGGCTCTAACTTCCAAAACAATTTCAAAAAGGCAGATATACTTTGGTCAGAGGAGCTGATGCGGAAATGAAATCTAGTTACCTCAAACTTGACAGGCTTAAGCTTCTGAACAAGTTTCTGAAACTTTGATCTTGTTTTTCTTGCTCTACACTGATTCCTTTTGTAATGCTAATGGAATCAGTTTTCTTCACAACCAACAACTACTTAGGAAAAAGGAACAGGAGTACTTATTGGGTGGCCATTCGAACAGGAAACATACCAAAATGCCCCGTATCCTATAATTTAGTTTCTAGGAATGAATTAATGTTATCATTATGTGAAACATACTTGAAAGCAGTACTAGCATCTCATGTTTCTTGACAAAATTGAAACCCATAAATGAATGGATGCTGGCCAGTGTGAGGTAATCAAACACCTGCAACTGATTCAACCATCTTGTCACCATTAAAGAAAATAAACCAGAACTTACATCATAGGGCCTCTGTCCAAAGGACATGATTTCCCACAGAGTGACACCAAAGCTCCAAACATCTGACTTAGAATCAAACTTGTGGTAATACAGACATTCTGGGGCATACCACATGAGAGGCCACCGGCCTGGACCGTGTGCCTGAGTAAAACAGAGTTTTTTTAAAAATGTCAAAAATCAACATATCATATACACAGAAAATATATTTTTTGGTATCACACAGCTGAAACAGCAATTCCCGGATTACTCCACAAAATATTATTTTTCAGTTATCAAGACTTCACTGTTTGTTTTCTGGCATTTATCTTAGTTCTTTACTTTGTGTCAAATAAAAAAAAACAAAACAAAAATGCAGTAGCACCCTAACTGCATGAGACCAGTACACAGTTTCAAAGTTATATCCAGGTAAGTAAAATAAGATTGGAACCAGGGCAGTCATGAGAATGTGGGTTTATGACAACATGATGTTTGAGGGTGTAAGATCCTGCGGCAAATCTACTTCATCTAACCAGCTGAAAATAACCTTTCTTATGACTTTCTAACTGTTCTCATTAATTCCTTCAAATTAAAATAAGAAGTTTTCTTAACAGAATCTACTTAATCCAAACATTTCTGACTTGTGGTTTCAGCATGGAGTTGTGTGGTCTTTATAGTAGGTGAATCAATAAAAGTATTAGGATGCTACAGAGATAAGCATCAGTGTTACTTTGAAAATATCCATCACAAGTTCCTAGCCTGTGGTTCATGGCTAGATCCAAGGACTCTGCGAAGTAGGGCATTAACAGATAATAATTAATTATCATTTATCTGAAATTTTTTTGGGCAGTAAGACTATAGCTTCCACTGGATTCTGACAGCATCAGCAGTTCAAAGGAAGACTGATCATCACACTCTGTTAAAAAGTTATAGTTATGACAGTGCACTAAACACATTACAACATCTAGGATCAAGCACCTTTATTCTAAGTAGAGTATTCAAACAAGACTGCAAAAGTTTTACTATCAACAGGCTGCCACATTCTTATCCTCGCTCATGCCCTTTCCGACACCAAACACTAGGGGAGTTTTTTGTGTGACATTTATAACCTTGTTGAGATTGAAGTGGGGCAGTGCAAAAGAACCTACCATATAATAATTTGCAGTGTTGCTGATTGTCCTAGACATTCCAAAATCACTGATTTTGGCAAAGTGCTCTGTGACCAGCAGTACATTCCGTGTTGCCAAATCTCTGTGAACAATCTCCATGGACTCTAAGTAGGTCATGCCATCACAAATCTGGACCATCATCTCCACTAAGTGCCACACTTTCATGTCCCTGGGAAAACAAAAGAAATACTTAAGTTTAGAAGTTTCGTATCCAGGCAATATTTGCTGAAGTGACACTATGCTGTTCCTGTGCTACACGACAGATCACTCAGCAAATTTAACAGCTGCCCAGACAGGAAAGAGCCCCATTCCCATATTTTTTCCACATGCCTGTCACCAGTAATGTGGCAACAATATCTACTGCTTATCACCAGATAACCAGTTAACAGCCTAAGGAAATGTTGATGAAATGGTTTTATGAGGCATTTATCATTTATCATAATGTCACAATAAAATTCATTACCGATCATTTCATCCTACAGTAGATCAGCACTACAGTCATGTTAATTAATTAGGATGCTACAGAGATAAGCATCAGTGTTACTTTGAAAATACCCATCACAAGGTCCTAGCCTGTGGTTCATGGATAGACCCAAGGACTCTGTGAAGCAGAGCATTAACAGATTACAATTAATTATCATTTAACTGATAAAAATTATTCTGTTGAGTGATCCTAGAATTGCTGTTTCAGCTGTGATACAGTAAAATATATTTTCTGTGTATGATATGAAATGTTGATTTTTGACCTTTCTTTTAACTCTGTATTACTTAGTGATGAATTAATTAATTCAGTGGATGTATTAAACATTCAAATGTATCACTCAGTACTCCACAACAGTCTGTGCACTCTTGTTCCTCACATGTAATGGTTAACATTGTGACTTGCTACACCTTCTTCATTCCCTTCACAAACAGCCACCATTTTACTCCCCCTACAGTCATGCCATTGTTAAAGTGGACTCTTTGATTTGTCTTAAGATCATTTTACAAAAAGTAGTCAGGCTTTCATAAGCAAGCATATTATGGCTTTCAAATGCTGGACACTGCATGAATGAAGTTTTGAAAATAGTTTGACTTTTGATTGACACATTTCCACTGAACAACCTCATGTGGTACTGCAAAAATTAAGCTAGGGTGCCACATACAACATCAGAGTTGGAAATGTCCAAGTAATATGAATCTTGTTTCCCTTATTTATGTTGCAAACTCAGGGAAACTTTCCTATGATCAAAGAGTGTAAAATTCCACTTTGCATTTTTACTTTTTCTCAACACTGTTCACAGATACAGCATTGGCCTCTTTTTCTTTGTTCCTCCCAGACCAGGATGTTCATCTATCAAAGATATATCATCACCATGGAGCTATAAAGAACACTGGAGTGCGTATCACGTGATTTTGGCCATGCGAGGTTGAAGACAATAGATGCCATCTTGGCTAGGATGAGTCAGTGTTTACGTGCAGCGGCGAATGAAGGCGGAGAGAGGGATTTTCAATTTTGTTTTTTACCAGACTACGTCGTAACCATGGTACAGACCTGCTGTGTTGTGAACTGCAATAACAGATGTACTAAGGAAACTCCAGTTTCATTCCATAGGTAAGAAGAATGCCGATTTTATTCGAATATTGCTGTGTCCATGCCGAATGAATGAGACCATTGTCGTTATTGAAGATGGACTTGATTCTGATGAAGAGGTCTTAACTGCTACTGAGGATAAGTGGATAGCTTGACACATTAGTCTAGGCTAGACTATAATCGATTTATAGGGACAGTTAAATCCTTTAGACAGCATGTTTTCTTTTATGAGGGAGGGGAACACATGATCCACAGAGAACGAAGAGGGAAGGCTTCCCTCTGTAAGTGTAAGTCTAGACTAGATATAGTCTAATAAATTCTCTGGACTTGGACAAGGCTACGAGTCCATTTGATTTCTAGATAGAGCAGATGTCTCACTAGTCTAACCTAGAATTGATGGTGGGCTATTGATAGGCCTATTACTTGTCCCTTTACAAAGAACTTAGCACCACCACAGTACGATACTAAAACTGCTGTTTCTTTATTACTATTGTAATTGTTTATTTATTCTTTAATTTCCTAACACTGAATTTTATTTACCACTTGTAATCGCCACCATAAAACGAAAGCCTAGCTAGAGATAGAGATAGAGAGAAAAAGAGAGAGAGAGAGAGCGCTAGATAAGGGTAGGCCTACTAATACTATAGCATGGTTGCCAACTATTCAAGGGCTCCAGGCCTGAAATTTTTTTCGCCTGCCGCAGGTCAATGTAACGTGCCATACTTAGTGGTTAGGGAAATACGCCCATAAATCATACCCTTCTTTCTTACCCCCCTCCCTCTGTTACATTAAATTAATAACAACAACATTTATCATTAAGAACTGGATAGGACATTGTAGGAAACTTTCACAAGGCAAGGCTTGAAATTTTCAGATAAAGTCTTCGAAATATCAGTGACATACAATGTCCATATCATGTTTATATATATATTTACATGTTGGGGAAAACCTGTCTAATGTTTGGTTGCATCAGCACCATTATCCGTACGAGAACATCTTGCCGCAGTGGACACACCATACCACCCCAGGTTAAAACGGCTTCTTTAGCTTTAGCCACTGGGCTGACGGGACCATGGCCGGCCTAAATCGTCGTCCACTCCCATCGCCAGGCATTGCTACATTTTGGGTCCTGTTTGTCTTTGGCAATAGCGCGTGCATCACCAAAGTTTGCATATCCTGATGGCATAATGTGGACAACCAGGCAAACGATCACACCTAGATCTAGAACTGCAACTGAACTAAAGCGGCGACTCAAATAGGGATGAAATTATGCAGGCCGGTTTCGATTATAGATATTATGGAATCGGCAGCCAAAATCTGTCTAGATTTCTAACTTCATGCAACTCGATTACTANTTACTTGTCCCTTTACAAAGAACCTAGCACCACCACAGTACGATACTAAAACTGCTGTTTATTTATTACTATTGTAATTGTTTATTTATTCTTTAATTTCCCAACACTGAATTTTATTTACCACTTGTAATCGCCACCACAAAACGAAAGCCTAGCTAGAGATAGAGATAGAGAGAAAAAGAGAGAAAGAGAGAGAGCGCTAGATAGAGTAGGCCTACTAATACTATAGGCAGCCAAGCAGCCGCCCGCTCGTACCTTGCCCTAGGTCGTCCACCATGTTATTTGCGCGCCGGCGGTGTACGTGAAAAGGGGTGTCCGCACTCCAGTGTTCTTTATAACTCCATGATCATCACAGTCATAGGCAGTTTACCATCTTAATTGAGTGACATTTTCAGGAAAGGGGAAAATAGATGTATTAGATAAAGCCAGAAAATAATGCCGGTCTCAAGCTTTGGTGATGTGTTTTTCACTAACAACTTGGTAACTTACTTTGACTGTGACACTTGATGGAGGTACTGGGTTATAGCAACAACAACAAAAATAGCCATATTTTTAAACTGCCTGTCTCCGAGACAGGAAATCTGCCTATGATTTTGACGATATGTAAACTAAATGAACAGGCTCTACTTCACTCACCGGTGTCTTTCCAGGTGTTTCTTTAGAGGACCCAGTTCTGCAAGCTCCATGACTAACATCAGACTCTCCCCTTTACAAACACCTGTGACACAAGTGAAATTGATATAAATATTGTACCTATCACTACAGTAAAACAGATACATTAAAATATGCCTGCAGAATTCTCCTGCACAACACAAGTGGCTCTTGAAAACACTTCGCAAGTCCCAAAGAGACAGCTAGGCTAGCTCTCTCCTACAGATATTGTTTAAAAAGTTTATTATGACACATTTTACAGTGTCAACATGTGTGTTGTAATAAACATACTCCAGAGACCTACACAGATTGTGAAGAACGTATTTTGACGCACTTTTGAGCATCAGATTCATACTGTAATAAATATATTCCAGGGTATATCTCTGCAATCGATAACAACCGTAGACAGCATTGAACAATCACCATCTTCAGTTATAATAAGAGTTCACTATGCATGAAAATGGAGATCATGTAGGTGATAAAAAACTTGAAGGTGAAGTAAATGATATATTATTAACCCACAATGAAGACAGGTGATTGAAACCATCATTGAAATCATCATCATCCTCACCATTGCTTATATTTTTTTGTCTTTTCTTAGAGCACAGCATAAGAAGGAAATCATTTATAAATCACAGAATTATTCACAGGCTTACATTTTTTTTTTGCCTGCCTTATTTTTTTCTTGACTTCCTTGATTGCCTCAAATACTACATAGATTGCAAATGTCTGGCAGATGGCCTTAACCAGAAACTATAATACTTATCATTACATGGGATATGGAAAAGGATCAACAATATCATAAAAAATTTAAGTGCTGCAATCTTGTCTTCAAATTACCCTCCTTATCTCATCCCCTTCCGATAATCTCAGCTATCCAAACAGTTTACTGCATAATGATAAGTTAAGAACCTAGTTTACCTATCATTCTGACGATATGCTGATGGTCAAGCTTTTTCATGAGGTTCGCTTCTTGCAAAATCTCTCTCTGAAAATAAAGGTAAGTAAAGTGCATAACATGAATTCAAGTCATGAAAGACAAAGGAAAAAAACATTAAGATCCATTGAACTGTTTAAGAACCATCTTGTCACAATATAAGCAGTTCGCCGACTTCTTTTGAATGAGTTGTTCAGGGGAAAGGAAAAAAAAAACTGTATTAACAAAATACAAGAAAATAATGCTAATCTCAAGCTTTGGTGCTGTTTCTTAACCAATGACTTTGTGACTTTCTTTGTTGTGAGATCTGATGATATATTAGGCAATAGCAAGAACAAAAACAGTCCAGTTTGCAAATTACCCATACCTGACACAGGCAATCTACCACTGACAGTGACAATATGGAACTGTAGTAACATATCCCTAGAAGCATGTCTACATGACTGAAAACTTAATGACACATTAATAAAATCTCAGAAATATCCCGAAAAACCCCATAACCCTTACTTAATCAATAAAACATTTTAACTAAAGCCTCCTGTTCATTTAAAAGTGTCTGCTGTATATCAGTCTAACCAATCTGTCTCTGAAATTACTACATCAGATTAAATGCAGTCAGCCCTGATGACCGATACCATCATAATCCAATAGAAATGAGGTTTGGAGAGAAACAGAATCACAAGCAAACTTTTCATTAACATAAAGAGACCTAATTTCTCATAAAAGTGTTACTTCCTCTAACTGCCAGAGTTTGAATTCCAATACTGCCTTAAGAAAAGGCTTAAAATTTTGGACAAGATGATATCAGCATTTTCACTATTGATGATTGTACAAGTTTTGTCAATTTGTGGAATACGACCCTGTACCTCCTGATATATCAATAGCAAAACAGTGCAAACCATGTATAAGTGCAAAACTTTATTGTGATATAAGGTCTTTTACACTCATTATGCAATATTAGATGAGAATGATGGATAACCAACCTCCCCTGTTGGATCATTGTTTTTCAGTGTCTTTACAGCAACTGGGACACTCTTCCTGTGCAATCTGCAAACTCCCTTTCTCACTTCACCAAACTGTCCTGACCCTGTAAAAAAAAAGAAAGTTAGAATGAATATTTCTAAACATACTTTAGATAAAAATCTATACAGAATAACTGTTTCAGTCAGGTGGGCAGGAATACAGGAATACTTTACATCTGAAACTTACCAAGCAATTCTGTTGGATGATAAACCTGACACTATAATAGGTTTTTTTTGGTTTAAAATTGGCTCAGATCTGGTTAGCCAGAACATATTCCAGTTACTGTGCTTCTGCAATGTAATGTAACGTAATGTAGCGTAACGTAAAGAAAGCTATGAGTTTATGATGTGGACTGAGCTATCTCAGCAGCTGCTTTACAGTTCACTGTATACTGTTAGCAGATCTATCTCAGGTCATACTTTAAGAAAGACGATATATAAAGCATCATAGTGCTGATGCACCATTATAATGGTATTGTGACTGTATATAAATCTTTGTGATATTTTTCTTCCCCCATATTACAAGTTTGGAATACAGTTGCATTTATCTGCATGCTGCTATAATGAAAAAAACAGTTACAACCTAATTTTTTTCATCTGAGATAGATATGTTTTGTTTTTATAAGATACTTACGAGGAATTCCACATTCCATGTCAACTAAACTACACCATTCCATTCATGTCATTCACTACATTCAAAATCATCAAAAGAACTCATCCACACCCAAAGCGTTTTTATTGAATATGCATCAACAGGAAATAGTTTGTAATTACTCGCCATAGTAAGGGACACAGTCACTGGGAATGCCAGATTTTCATCCATTCAAGAAAAGTGCATTAAGGAACTAACTGCACACACAATTTACACTGATAGAGTCACCAAGCACTGCAATACAACACAGCTGACATCCAGCCTTACACTGAGTACCTGGGTCTGAATCTTCGCTGGGATCAGTCCATCAAACAGAAATACTGATTAGGATTCCCCATTTTATTCTATAACAGTTACATGGTAGTGTCCTTTCCAGCTGAACATTTCAGAGGTAAAAACAAAACCTAGTGAATCTGGACTTTGACTAGTGAACATTATCCTCAAGAAGAAACCTGACATGAATGTCCAATACGTCACCAAACACTCATTTGGAGACACTTAACAGGAATTTCATGTCAAGCACATTTCAGATTACCCATAAGGGAAAATAAGGTTTCTCTCAGGCTATTTCATAACTTGGCAACCAAGCTCACATATTGCAAACAGGATCGCACTGCTTTTTTGGGTCAATAATGAACATCATGTCTTTGTCTGAGCATGAAATGACAGAGTCAAGGGTGGAAGCTGCTTACACAGGGGCTGATTTAGTACAAGCTCTCAAAAGAGCAAGTTCTCAGAGTTCAATGACTGAACATATTAATTTAGCCTCCAAAAGCTGAAGCATTTAACACTGTTCAAGCTATTCTTTATGTTTATCAATTCTAATTTATCTGTTTGGTGACCATACCGAAACCTCTGACGAAATTCCAGACGGTGCCCCTTGGATATGGGAAAATCATGTGATAGAATCCATCATTCAGGTAAAATCAAATGGTGGAAATCCATCACATAATGGAAGATTTGCACCCATGGCTACAAAAACAAAAAAATAAATGGGGTGGTAGGGGATACAGAAATGCTTTGTAATGGGCATATTTCTTGGATTAATGCTAGTTGCATTTCGTGATAAGATTAATAAAATATCTAGGAAAATGTTGAGACTTACAAAATGTTTCATAAAATCACTAGTTTCACATTAAAGCAGTTTTGTGGTAAATGTGCATGTACAAGCTCTTGATGTGATATTGTATTCAAGCAATGATATGTAAAGAGGAAATGTAAAAATAAAAAAAATGATTCTCTAGTATTGCTAACTTTACCTAATTTTCCTTCTAGAGTGATCTGTTCAGGTCTAACGTCACCTGCAAGAACATCCTCTCTAATGTCGACATACACACTTTCCAACTCCTGAGCTTCTATGTGGGACAGGGTGCGGCATACCACATCTGATACAAAAATTCAAGATTAAAAGGACCCACAGACAACACAAAAGTACAATGAATGGTAAAAATCAAAATTTAATACGCTTTAAATGAAATTTTATAACTTTTAGAAAATTGGATTCTAATCCTTATACTCCCTCCTTTTATTCCCCTTGCAATATATAGTGAGTAACTGATATCAGTCATAAAATTACGTGATTCAGATCCATCATTATTGAAACAGTTATGTGTTAAACCAGCCTTTCAGAAAGGCTAGGGCACAATATCACCAACATGGTGAGGTGAGATGATGGCCCACAACTTTAAAGTCTGTCATCTTGAAAGAAAAAGTACTGTACATTATTTGTTGGTTCCTTTTGATGATTTCTAACAAACATTATTAGCCAGCTGACCTGATGTGATTTGCCACAGATCACTCTACTAAAAATGTTTAATTACTAGGCTGTGATTCCAATCAACTAATTCAGTCAAAAAAAAAACCAAACTGGAAACACGGTTGCATCATGAATGTCTGTAACATTCTTACTGCAAGTTTCAATTACAAGCACATAATCATCTTACTTGCTGAGCTGTCATCCTCCTCTAATGGTTCCTCTGAATCACCAATTTCATCCCAAATGTCTGATGAATTTCTAAAGTGGGCAAAACCCCCAAATGCACCATTCTCCTCGAAAACATGTGTAGGAATAGGGGGTGGTGGTCTATCTCGTGGTTTCCCTGGAATAGGGGGTGCCGGTCGCAAGGGTACACCACCATCAATATCGTAGCGATGAGCAGGTGGGGGACGTGCACCATCCACAGTACTCATGCTTCCAGGCTGGAGAAGATCAGAAATATGCTTATTACCACAGAGAGAAAATAATGTTGGTAGATGCTCTGATATGACAAGGACTGAGGGTTGATCCCAAATATATATTAGCCTTTTTGAAAGAGAGGTTGAAAAGTTGGGTCTTCAGACGATCAAAGGTTAATTCAGCTCCTTCTGAAAGTCTCTCAAGACATTTCAAAACCTAACTTTTGAAATTTAATACTTATGATTCGTGATATAACAATCACCATGACAGAGGAAACAAATGAAAGGTTGCCTCATAAAACATAGTATACAGCAAGGTGTGTAGACCAACACTCTTTGTGGCCCTGTGTGTAAGAGAGCAAACAGCTTGCTTATACTTTAACTGGCTGGCTGTACTAGAGATTTTCTTCTTCATTTGGTCATCTCTAGTTTTCCCCAGACTTATTTCCACTTGAGCCTGCTTATTATGAAAACCCTATACATGAAACTAATGAGAGCTATCCCCAATACTTTCTATGAGTAAAAAAGGATTGCTGGGATAGATCTGCCCTCTGCCATACCTGCCAACCCTTCTTGAAAAGCTGAATCAGGAATCTGAGATGTCAGAAATTATGGACTTAAGGCAAAACACAAAAAATTCAGGATTAACACAAATTATACTCTACAACTCAAACAACCAGTCCTATATGTAGAGTTAAAATAGTGTACAATGGAACACGGATAATGTGTACACCTTGGGACAAACCAAAGTGTACTTATTAACAGAAATCCGTATTAACCATACTAAAAATACCATACTCAGTATCCGTATTTACGTACTAAGCAGGTCCGTATTATATACACTCCTCTGTAATTAAAAATGAAACTCAAAGGGTCTGTATTTTTCTTTCTCACCATCTCGCAACATTTAGACGTTCTTAATTTTGTTCAATGCACTTGTACATAACTTCTTTAAGTATACATTCATAATTTGAGCACACTGCTCAATGACAACTGAATATATCTGCAACTCTGGGATAGCTCAGGCTGTTTTCAGGAGTTCGGGACGAGGTCCTAATTCCAGGAAAATCCCAGATTTTCAGGGGTAGTAACAGATCTGATACCACACAATTATGATTGAGGGCAAAATATATACAAACCTATACAACTTCTCATACCTCCCAGAGGCATTCGTGGGCAATTTTAAGCAGGTGTAATTCTCTTCAAACTCATGTCTGAGACCTAAAGTTTAGTGACTTCTCCTAAATAACATTTTACTATTGACCTACAAAAAGAAAGCAATCAAGTCCACTGTAAGTTACTGTGTGAGGAAGATCACTACCCCCTCTCAATGGTGATCCGGACCACTGATGCTCAAGACTTACAAGAAAAGAAGATTGCCACCACTGCACACTTAATATGAAACACCAGTGTAGCAATGTGGCTTAATGCTCACAACTTTGGACTCTAGTTTAAAAGATTGTGGGCTTGCTTTCTCACCACAGTCATATTGCAAATGCCTAGGGAAAGCATTTCATTCACATTTTCCTCAGTCCACTCATGTTGAAAATGGTTAAATGAGTACCAGGCTCTAGGCAGTGAATCAACACTTGTATATTGCAAACTGGATGCTTCCCAGGGAGTGACTAGAGTGATTAGGCCTTATGGGATAATAACAATAATAATAATATGAGGTTGCATAAGCAGACAATGAACCTCATTTCTGGTTTTATTAAGAAAGTCCTGTGATTTTTGTTAGACAGGTTTATAAAACAGCCACTGTGAAATCAGATGCTGGTGTTCACATCTGCTTCTTAAACAGTGTGGTGACTCACTTGCTGGTGGACTTTAAGGCACTGTTATGTTCCAGTACCCTTTACAGTCTTTCACAGTTTGACCCCAGGCATCCACTGGTGTGTTTCACCTTCTCCAACACATTCCAGTCCACAATTCATGTGCAGGATGGAAGGAGTCAGCAGTTATGAGGATGATCTTTTCAGAACTCTGAGCAATGAAAACACTTACCTTGCGAGTCAAATTCCTGTGAAGCTTCATGTAATCTGAAATATGAATAAAAGGATAGTGTGGNGGTGGGTGGGTGAGTGAGTGAGTGAGTGAGTGAGTGAGTGAGCGAGTGAGTGAGTGAGTGAATGAGTGATGAGTTATGCATATAAACATAAGTGGAGGGTTTTAAAGAGTAAAACAGCCACATAAGTGGTGGCATGCACCTTATGTGAAAGAGTAATACTAGGTCAATACCTGGTCCCAGGTCTAGCATAACAACAGTCCTGGCATTTCCTTAACTTCCATTCCCTCATACTAGACAACTAGTGGCATGTCTGCCTACTAATCATTTTGGTGACATAATGTCAGAGGATATATGAGTGAGTAACTATCGGTAAATACAAGCAGGGGTATGGCAGACTGCATGTGCATGTATTAATGATTCAGCACATGTTTACTTGTAGGATAATCAGACTGTGCAAACATGATTTTAGGCTAGAATCACATTCCTGAAAGATCTTATTCTAATATACACATATGAGTAGCGCCAAAATGTGTTACTCACGCTCAAATTCCTGAACTTTGACATCTGGATTGGGACATGGCACTCTGAGTTTGCAAGGAAGCCCATCTCTCTTATTGTGATAGTGATCCACCAACTGAAAATAAATAAATAAACAAATAAATAAATGAACTGGAATCGTGAATGAAAGAAGCCTGAATGCAAATATGAGAATATTTGCAACTTCATCAGCAACAAAAACCATGGAGATGCTTGAATGTTAACCCACACCTTCAAGGTAATCATTTCTAGGAAAAAAAAAGCTAACATTTCCTTAAAGGCTCCAATTATATGAAATAATAAAATCCGAATTCTGAACTGGAGTAATACTTATAGCAGAAAAGTTTGGCAAAATAAGCAAATCCAACTAATACAGCTAACAGTTATTTGTACTCACAATTATTAAGGCTTTAAATCTCTGTCCATTTTCTATGGAAAATGTTTCTCCATCATTCACTATGATAAAATAATGTCGGGACTGTTTGTCACAGCTCACAGTCAGGGCATATGTCTGTGCATCCAATCTCTGCCGCACACTGCAAATCAGAAGAGACGGAGTAAATTCATTTAAAATCGTAAATATTCCTTATGGACAACAGCCGACTAAATACTTGCTATTTGTCTAGGACTTGCTATCATTGTGCCATATCTGTTGGTACCATCTGTGGCAATCAAATCTACCCACAAATATATGGTTCATAATGTGAAATCACAACAATGCCTTAGGAGACCATTTGGCTAATTTTTTAAAAAGGATGAAGCATGTCCTTAAAGGTGGACATACACTTCAAAAATAATTTTCCATTTTCTCTCTAAGAATTATAAGTAGCACCCATGTACAACAATTTTCCAAAGAATGAATATCGTTTTGTTACTGTGTGCATTAAGAGGGGCTTGAGTTACATGGATTTGGCCCCTGTATCAAGAGTTACTCCCCACATCTAAGGAGCTTGTAATCACTGTAACAATGACACACTTTCTCTTGTGGATGAATAAACGTATCTTATCTTATCTTATGGCAAAAATGATGACATCACATAAATTCCAGCAGACACCTGCACTTATATCAGGAGGTGTATTATTTAGCTTTCAATTAAGTTTCTGGTTATCCAAATTCAAAAGTTCAGTTCGACCATGTCAGCCAGGTAATGTATTCTGCATTTTCATTGCCTCAGCATAATTTGTTTGACACATATGCTGCTTACAGTGGCTTTAAATGTTTTGTACTGAAGTGTTATCACCCATCCACAAATCACTGGCTAGACAGCCTGGCCATGCATCTAGGACCTATTTCTGGAAAGCATAGATGCAACATAATGGTGTCAGCTTGGTGACAAGCAATAACCTCCTGAAGTTTCAGAACAACTATCCCTGTCTTTCAGGTTACATGAGCAACCCCTATCAACAACATGGCATTGAATACATGCATTCTTCCATTTCTACTGGCTATCATAATCAGAAATGCTGTCCCTGTTCATTCACTGTTGCAAGTTCCAGATGGTGAATGAGATTCATGACAGAGATTTCTGCTTCATACTATAATACATACATGTCACTTTTTTTTAACAAAACTGAGTTGGGCGGCCACATTAGTCTATCTGGTTAGGAAGGTCTTATATATTTAAAAACAAAAATTTTTCATTGTAAAGCTTTATGTAACAACCAGTAGTTGTTTTGAGTTTGCTTAAATGAAAGTTGCAATGCTTCTCTTGGTCATTGTTCATAGGTCAAAAGTTGCACCACTTTGCTGTTTGACATCTATAGGCCTATACCCCAGATCAAAAATTCACTGTTCAGGGTTTTGTTACTAGTCTTTATAATAATCTGATTCGAATTTCAAATTAAATCAGGCAAAACACAAACATCTGATGGAATTTTTGAACGGACTTTTTCTCTCTTTCCTTCAGTTTGGTATGCCAACAATTGCAAATTTTATTTCACAATGTTGTTCAAACTGTGGCAAACAAATTCTATTTACTCCGTTTAAGAAAAACAATTAAACTGAACTTTGTTGATTTGAACTATGTTCACCTTATTCCTGGTTCCAATGACAATTCAAATAAGAAAGAGGAGGGCAAACCTACTCAGTCAGAAGGCTAAAAAAGAAAACTCACATGAATTTCCCATCTTCATGACCATCCTCCTCCAGTCTCTTTATGCATTCATCACGAGTTATTTGTCCATGGTACCAAGGCATCTTGGTGTGCATAGTTTGTAAGACATGCATTAGCAAGGACTCTCTCTTAGGACCAAAAGCTTGAGACATGTTGGCATTCTGTAAAGAAAATTTCACATCAGTAAGAATTCAATGTTCACTGTGTCAAACAAATCAGCTGTCTTTTACAATTTACACCAAATTATCTTATGTACTGAGCAGCAATTTCAGAAGTTTCTTTATCAGTCTGGTCCTTAATATTAGGCACAATTTTTTTACAAGCCAATATATGTACCAACATTTTACTGTGTTGTTTAACAACACTGCATTTTATGACATACTAAAAGAAATGATAAGAAGTCCTTCTCCTGTCTCAATAAACATACCTGTGAAGTCTCACACAAAACTATCTGCTGCTTTCTATTTGGAGCCACTGACTTAGATGTTTTTGTAACAGATGAAAATTTCCACATAACCATCTAGACAAAATTCAACCTATTGACCGAACTCCTTGAAATTTGGATTTCAAAGAAAACTCTGAATTTCTCCTAAGATAAAAAAACAACAAAAAACATACCATTTCGCTGGCAACCTCTTTCATGTGAGCATGTAGGTCTTTATAGCTGAGACCTCGGAATGCCACAGCTTCCTGATCAGCACGTCTTTTACATGGAATTTTGGGAACTGTGACAAAGCCATTCTTGTGAGTTTGGTAATACTGTATGAGAGCAACAGGATCAGGGAAGGCCACGCCATCTGCTATCATGTACTGACCATCAATTTTCTTCTCAATGGCATAGTGGACAATGCTGAAAGATGCATTACATTCAAAGTTAATGTGACCTGTACAGAATTTTGTGTTTGTGAAATTCCTGCTGAGAGATTTCCAGGTAAAAAGCATTCGCTGTGAGATAATCAGACATTAAAGTTGAACTGCATCCCAACCTACTGTGTTAAGTAAGTGGTCTTACAAAAATAATTCGAAAAAAACAAGAATCACTTTGACCAAACTTCCCAAATACTGACTTCAGGCTGACAATATTTCACCTGTACTCAGGGGTGTAGCAAGGGTGATATTTTTGGTAATCTAGCACTTATATTCTATCACTGTTTCTTTTCTTCTTCATGTGGGGTGGGAGGGGAAAGGACAAGATTAAGACATATCTTTTGATTTGCTTACCAAGCTTATTTGTTGCTATCAATTGGACATGCTATTATTTTCGGTTACACCAGATATTTCTTTCTTCCACTAGCACATAAACATTGATTGCTGATTGTCTGAAACAACCAATGATGAACATGTTTAAAAAGAAAGATACAGTGTAGTGCTATGTTTCTGTCAACACCAGCATTTTAACGTTATACATAATACTGTAAACTACCAATGTAAAATAATCCCAATAAAGTTATCATTAAGCAGCCATGACAATGACATTAAGTAATGATGACATCGATCAAACACCACACAAGTCACTTTTCATCTATTAAAAAAAACTAAAGTATTAAGATCTCCTCCCTCTTGCTCTATCTAAAAGAAGCAGTGAGAAGTCTTGCACAGAGATCTTGTGTAAAAAGAAACACAAAAGGCCATCAGAATAGGGGAATAGTTTATTTGCTACCTTTTAAAAAAGTTTTTCTCTTTACATTGCCTTTGGATGCATTGTACTGTGACTATGGGAGCACTGAATCTGTGAGACAGCATCTAGGCTCTCAGATTATCAGCGAGAAAAACTAGTTCCCACTGACAAAAATGGTATCGTCAATGCTTGTAAATGGCTCACAGGTGAAACAGGACAAAGGTGATTTTTTAATACATGTATTTCAGAAAACAATAAGATTAATTAAATTGTAGCAGACAAATTGACCATATGTTGCTAATCTCAGATTCATAAATTACATGAATGCTATGCCCCTGCCTGTACTATAGAACATGCTCTGACGCGGGCTCAAAATATCAACATGAAACACCAGAAGATTCCTTTTCCTGATGCTTTTAATGTTTTATAAAGATGGTTTGTTCCTGGCTGTGATGGGAGTGTCACACAAACCCACTCCCTTGGAACTTATATTGGTGTTATCTACACTACAATTCAGAACAGAATGGAGCTCCTTGTGCAAACTTCCAGGGATATCCCCAAGATTCTAGCTGTGATAAACCCATTTTCACCTCTAGCCCTCACTATTCTAGATCTTTAAAATATCATTGAAATCAAATTTTAAAATATTTGCATGATACAAGGAAATAGCCTAGTATTTGATGTAACAAAACAAAAAAAAAATCAGTAAAGACTTGAAGAAAACTTCAGCATTTCATTTAATTATGGTATCTTAAAGTGACTTACTTCCCATCATGTGCCATGGTGAGAGAAAAATTGCCCATTGGACTGATGCTTTCCCTAAGCAGATAGAGGCCATTTTCCTTCCCATGAAGGGTCAAGATATCTTCTGCCTCTTGCCGTGTTATTCGTCCATAAAAATATGGCTCACTGTAGACCCTTGGGATAACAGGATCTTCAACCTGCTTATTCTTATGCTTTGATCCTTTCTTGTGCATTGTTCTCTTTTTTTGTGACAATATATAAAAAATGTTTGCTGTCACATGATTAAAACAGGCAAAGACATGAAATTATCATGAGTCATCATATGTTGTAACCCTCACATCGAAGTTGAAGAACCTGAAAATAAAACAAGATAAGACTATTACCACTTTATTTATAGTTTCATGCCATCAGGAATACACTGGGAAACAAATACTGAATAGTAAAGACAGCCACTTCACCACAGCAAGGAGCAAGAGATACATTAGTACTCGATTTCTTTTCCTTCTTCCCTCTACCAATCGACTGTCTCAAAATTGTATTGTAGACATGCTTATTTTTTCCAGAGATCTGATGTTCCCAAAAAGTTCGAAAAGGCTGTTCATAAACCTTTCTCGTACAATATTCATGAGCAAACCGAGAGATATATTCACTTTCGAGAATCAGTAAACATGGGAAGAAATTGTTATGTTCCACGATGGGAGGCTAGTTCTAACATTGCTTTTATGACAATGCCTTTAAACATCGGTGCTGCCAAAAGGCCAGTTTCATCAATGGGTCACTGATCAGTCAGCTTGCAAAACAGAACTAAACTTGGCTATCTCCTGGGACAAGATCCCTTTTGCATTCATGCAGTTCATTTAGTCATTGGTTTATCTAAAACAAGATAAGTCCTATTCCGAAATAATTTCCTCAACTTGATGGTTGGTCAAGCTGTTAGTGACAGTGTTGAAATGACCCACAGATAAAGACTATCATGGTAGGTTTGTGACTCTTTGGACCTATGACAGTACTAATTTAATGACTAGTCTAAATGAAATGAAATGTATCCTTATACAGATTTATACCACAGCAGAGCTGTCTGTTCCCAGCGAGAGCCACTATTAGCCCTCTTACTCTTTGGAGGTCAGGCTATTGACTATTTCGATTGTTATTGAATCTGTAAATGTGTGTCATATAACCTGGACAGATCTTGATCAAGACTTGACCACTAGCTTTAGATCTAGTCTACTCAGATCAGAATCATCTCAATCCAGGCATTCTCTAACAACAGCGCCGAATCATTTGATATAATTTTCGATATCTTATATAGCATTTCAACGATTCTGAGTACTTTCGATAACCAAAACATGGCTTAAACCCATCGTCCCGGTTCTCTAGTGATTCTGTTACTCATCCTGTGGAGTGGCATTAGATACATAATGTTGTGTCAAATGAAGGCAAGACTATTGATGCCAGTACTATTAAACTGAGCCATGGCAATTAGCCTAACAGGTGGTGTGTGCTGCTCACCACACAGTCGAGGCAGGCCATTCATTAAACGGGGCCGTACATTCCCACGGCTAGTCCCATCTTCATCGCTCGCAGGCCCGCACATGGCACTAGCCTAATGTCTTCGTTTTGTTTCCCGTCTCCCATTGGCTCATTTCTCTGCTACCTGTCCCAGTCGCTTTGTGGAGGAAAGGACTGGACATGGCATTAGTTCCAAGTGCTGTCCGCTGGGCCTCGGGCGATCCTGACTTTCAATGGTGGCAGTACAATTCATTTAGTCTCTATATTATACTCAACCCACAGCACCACCACTTTCAGCGCATCTTTACAACGCAACTGCCAGTCTTCACACATCTTTCCCGGGAATGCATTTCATTTTGTCACCCGCCCCAGTCACCCTATATATTACTCCAACAACAGCACCAATCTCAGAAAAACAATGACTTTTTATTAGAGCGAACAGAGCAAAATCTTAGCTACTGGTGCCCTCATTAGAGTAATATAATACTCCAACGAGAGCACTACCAATCTTCACGCATCTTTCCCGGGAATGCAATTCATTTAGTCATCCACCCCAGTCACCCAATATATTACTTCCTAGCTATCGGTGCCCTCGTTAGAGTAATATATTACTCCAACGAGAGCACTGCCGATCTTCACGCATCTTTACTTTAACTTTCCGCCCAAAAAATACCAAGCCCCATTTTTTTCTATTGTTGTCCCCAAAAGAAAAACCCTTTTCTCTACTTCAGACACTGCTGAAACCTGGGAATTTTTCATTTAGCCACCCTATATATTACTCCAACGACAGCACCGATCTCAGAAAAACAAGGACTTTTTATAAGAGCGAAGAGAGCAAAATCTTTGATATCGTGCTGTCGTTGAAGTAATAACAGACAGTAGGAAGTTTGGGTCAGCAGCTCTCCCTCTTGCCGCACGGCCGCTTCCCCCAAGCCAGTTGAGTGTCTATATATTACTCCACCTTGAGCACCGATCAGCTACTTTACTGTATATTTTGCCTATTGCCAAAGAGTCTCAATTTAGGAATCGGTGCTGTTGTTGGAGTAATATAAGACACTCAGACATTAAGGATCCTGCACTGCGGGGAGGCGAGGCGAGGCGTTCGACTAAATGAATTGCATCGATCAATAAAGACACTCGAGCACGCTAGCCGACGGAGGAGGCGGGGCGCAGTACATGGTTTCAAGTACTAGACTAGTATCGAAATTAAATACTGAATAAATATATAAATTATTATACCGAAATCAATATTTCAGGCTTTCTCTAACAACAGCACCAATTCAGTCGAAATATCGATTGCGATATAATAATTTTAAATAATTTATTCGATATTTAATTTCGATACTAGTACTAGTACTAATTTCGATACTAGTACTAATTTCGATACTAGTAATTGTAACAATGTACTACGCCCCACCTCCTCCGTCGGCTCGCGTGCTCTAGTGCCTTTATTGATCGATGCAATTCATTTAGTTGTAC
>JAWQUT010000409.1:343117-366195 GCA_033807755.1 Ellobium chinense | reverse complement strand
GGGGGGGGAGAGGAGAGACAAACTTGATTACATGAATCAATGGCAGATTACAGAACTGCCTCGAAACATTCTGACTGATTGCAACAAATAAGCTAGAAGCAGCTATGAACCTCATTATATAGGTATCGTATCCAGGCCAAGGCCCCACTCACACAAATTCAGATAATTACTATCCTGACAGGCCAGACCATTCGAGACCATTATCAACTCTTTTGGGAGCTTATGGATTGATGCCATTTACAACCTTTGCTGGTCAGTGGTCACACTGGCCACTAGCATTCTACCTTATCTTCCACCACCTATAGCTAAGCATCCAGATAACAGATGAATGGATTGAGGAAAATATAACAGGAATTACATTTCAGTGAAACTCGGGTAATGCTATACCTTTGGTACCGACCAAAATTGTACTTTTTAATAGACATAATTATGTATTAACCATACATATACCCTGAGAGATTAAAAATCAGGACCAAAATTACTGTACTGTTAAATGTGCTCCACTGTACAATAATTACAAAATGGCGATGGTGGGAACTGTACACCTGACCCTCAGATCTTGAGCTCCACATCAGATAAGATAAGATAAGATAAGATAAACTTTAATATCCACGAGGGAAATTCTGTTCACAGTTGATACACATTCAACAATAAATTAATTACATTTCACATTCAACATTAAATTTCATTTCAGGCCATACACATTACCTGACCGCACACGCAACCACACTTTCACACATACCCACACAACCGTTGACACATACCAGAGTGAAATATATAACCTTATATATGGATCATAACCATTCCACTACATTGCCATGTTGCCATCAAAATAGTTTGTGTAGTTTAAGTGTCATCGGACAGTGACCGATGCCATATGGTTATTGTCATTGGAACTTACATGGTACAATAGTCAATAAACATCACACTTAATTATATTTCAACCTTTATCAGCATTCTAATCATTGGTTGTGGTTTGAGTTGGAATTACATAGTTGTTAGAAAATAGAGCTCTGTCATAACAAGGCCCTTGCTATCATTATTACATTTCATATATGGTATTGTGCATAGTTCTAAAATATTTGTAACTTTGTTTATTACGTTATGTCAATGATACGTGCTCACCTTCCATGGCAATGTCTCATTCAACTTCTCCCTTCAGTTTCCCCCTTTCCGTTATCATGGTGTTGATCACTATCACCACTTCATCATTGCCTCAAATACCACGCGTTTGACACCATATGAATGGAAGCAAATAAAAAACAAAATAGACGCTAAATTCCAGCAAATACTGTATTTTGTATCCTATGGTGGCCTTAGAGCCTCAGTTTATCTTGAAAATGACCAGCGGTCATGGTGTCCGATTGTATAAGGCTAGCCCTAATATTTATGGTAACATGGGCTAATCTGAAGCAACCAGAAAATAATGTTACATCCGTGAGCAGTCGGGAAGTGTGTTAGGGTCATGGGTGAACACTAGGCTCACAGGTGAAAGTTAGGGATCGATTCAGGCAGTAGGTATTTAAGAATTAAACTGCTGTGAAGTTAGCGTCCCTGTGATGTAGTGGTAGCACACTCAGACTTGCAAGCTGAGAGATCCTGGGTTCGATTCCCGATAGGGACCGGAAATTTTCTAGTGTAGGTAGTTTTTTGCATTTTCTCTCAAAAGTGATCCTTCACATTAATTTGGTAGAATCTCTGGTGACACACTTCCCAAGATAATGTGTAGCAACACCCAAAATATTATCCGACTGAGCTGACATTCCTCGGCCTTAATAAAAAATGAATACTACTGTATAAACATTGCCACCTGGTTACATTACAGATTAAATTATTACAGTACATAATGTTCTGCGCTTCTGGGTCAACCAACCACAAACCAAACACAAAAAAAGGAAGGATGCGAAAAACAGAAGAGTTTAGCTTAGTTTGAGCAGACTTACGAATCCAAACTCAGTCTGTGGGCCTATCAATACATTTCCAATGTGTAAAACTGGATATAAAGCATTAAGGCTTTGGGATCAAGATCTAAAGGTTGTGCATTCGATTCCTGACCATGGTTATGTTGTAAGTGCTTTAGGGACTGTATTTCATTCACATTGTCTTCAGGCCACCCCTCTATAAAATGGGTACCTGGCTATAGACAGTGGAAAATATTGCCAGAATGCTAGTGATCAGCGCTTGTGAATGGTAACGGTACTTTATGCTCCCCAGGGGAGATGAGAAAGTTCCAGAGTGATCAGGCCTGTTGGGTAATAATAGTGTGAAGTCGCATGGGCGGGTATTAGCCTGGATACAAGACTTATAAATTGCATTATTGTTATTATTATAAATAGCTGTTCTGATAGAAAAGCCCCTCATTTGCAGAGCCAATCTTGAGTTAGGTCAGCTTGTCCACAGAATGGAGTGTGTTGAGTCTGTTTCAAACTTTAAGCCGAGAAGCAAAGATAACTTGCTCGAGGGACAAATCATTTCTAGAGTTGCAGCAACTTAAACATTCCAAGAATGTAAAAGAATAAAGAGAGTGTTGCAAGTGTTTTTTCACTGATATATTTGGTCAAACAAATGGAGATATGTGACACGACATAAAAATAATAAGAATCCTGCACTATAAACAGACACAATGATCGAGAATTTATGAAGTTTAATGGGAGACAGATAATGATATATTTTTTATCATCATCATCGTAGGTCATCATCATCATCGTCAACATCATCACTGACAAACAAAAATATATGCGTACACAGGGGAATAGCGAGAATGATTTTTTTGGTAATCTAGCACTTATATCTTGTTCGTTTATTTGTTTGTTTGGTTGGGGGCGGGGGGGAGAGGGAAAAGGACAAGATTTAGACATATCATCTGATTTGCTCACTAAGCTCAATTGTTGCTGTAGTTTTTCTCTTTACATTGCCTTTGGATGCATTGCACTGTGACTATGGGAGTGCTGAATCTGTGAGACAGTGTATAGGTTCTCAGACTGAATTGGCTAAGAAAACTAGCTCCCATTGACAAAAATCGTATTGTCAATGCTGTAAATGGTTGATAGGTGAAATAGGAGGAAGGTAATTTTCAAACATGAAGATTAATTAAATTGTATTAGACAAATAGATCTGAATAGTCGGGTATGTTGGCACACGGCAACTCAACGAGGCGCAACAAATAGACACCACACCCCATCTCATAAACAACAAGGCTGAATGGGGCCACCATGACATCCCAAGAGCCGGAGTAGTGTTCACTAACAAGAGGTACATACAACAACAGAGTAAAACACAACTCAAATCCGGCGCGAAAGACCAAAGCTCTCATTAAGGTTGACGATGATGCGCAGGTTGCATCGAAAGGCCTTCAGAAATGTAAGTGTTTTTCCATTGAATTACTACGATAGAACCTTCGATGTGTACAGACGTAATCTACTTATAAAACTACCATGACAAATAGATCATTTCTCGGTAATCTCAGATTAATAGATTACATGGACGCTACGCCCCTGTGTGGACACAAAATGTCTCTATAGTTTAAATAGAGTTAATGTCAAATAGTTAATAACTGAAGAGACAAGAAAAACAACCTAGCATAAAAAACCTACCCTGCTAAAAGTTCAGTCAATGCTACAGACATATAGTCAACCTTTTGAACTTACGAGTTCTTCTTTAGGTTCTTATATGAAACAGAAATAAATGTAGCCTTGAAAGGAAGAGACCCAACCTAATACACGTGTATTCATATCCTTCTGCTCACAGCCAAATATTCAAGGAAACCCAAAGAATGAAATAGCTTGCTCAAGAGTTCACTAGCTATGCAATCATCATCATCAAAATTACCATCAAAACCACTATCTCAAGTCATCATCATAAACAAAAACAGCAACAATAGCAACGGAAGAAAAGGCCACACTGCAATAAGCAGAAACATAATTTAATTGCATAATTAATTCCATAATTTAACTAACCTGCAATATGTCATCAAAAGATAATCAAGAAACTTTTCAGTTCTTTAAAAACATTATGGAACCTTGAAAATGTGAAGAAATAGTATACACTCCTACCTGTGTTGGTTAAAATCTTTGTTATGATATTCAGCTGTGATAATTTAACTCTCTTGCCATGAGATTTTCTGAGCACCAGGTGCATCTCTTGACATGAGTAATACACTGCCTGATACATATTACATGAGACTGACTTGAAGCAAGCAGCAAGCTCTTTTAACAATCACTACGCACTACTCTCTAATACAGCACGTAACCTAATGACCCTCTTGTTGTATGTCGAAAGCCGATAGCAAAGTCTGTGCCTGGCAACTACATCCTGTTGTACTTATCACACATCTCATCTCTGCATTAACATATGTAGTTTAATTTACTTCCTCATTGCTGACTTCTGAGTTATGAATACATGTTGATTGTTAAGCATAAGTACCAATAGGACCAATGTCAAAACAGTTTTCATCACGACAAAAAATTCTGTATGTAATGTCATGTTTATCATCATAAACAGGATCATTTGTCATGATACAGCCATTTTGCTTTGTTGTGTTCCACTTCTGATCTACTAGCACATAAGTGGTTAAAACTATAGCTAGGATTTTTATAGTCTGCTAGGCCTGGCTTTTGTAATCTGCCTCTGCAAAAGAAGACGATACCATTAAAACATGAATGGAATTGCCTGAAATCTGTGTTGAGAGGCAAACCAAATTACGTATTTCTTTAAACATCCGTCAAAAAGTTATGATGGCCGTCTTTTATTTATACATGAAACAAAGTAAACAACTCACCCTGCTTTTGAATTTGGTGTTCAATAACATGGTTTCACTGTGATCCGAGAATGTTACAAAAGAATTTCCCATTCTTCTGGCAACATTTGTTGTATATTGTCAAGTTGATGTAAAAATCTGTATTCCATAAAATTAAGGTTTGGAGGAAAAAGGGATTGCATATAACTTTTTACTAACAAATTCTGGGCAAATTCTTAACAAATTCTGCACAATTCTCAACAAAATGATAGAAAAATATGCATAGAACCTAATTTTTATACAATAAAAAGGCTAATAAACGAAGATCAAATATCTGCTGTGGTGAATCCATGTTATACAACAAGATGCCATGGGTGGTTTACAGTTTCTAAAAAAAGCCTGTGAGCATAATGAGAAATTATCACACAAGACGTTTCAATATTGAGAGACAAACAATTTACAGGTACAGTACTAGTAGAGCAGAATTAATGATGTATTCAATTATCTCAGCTTCTGAGACATTCTGCCTGGCCACTGCAAATTTATCTTATTTTAATAAAAAAACTGAGACTTGTCTATGAGGAATTTGAAAATCTGTGTCTTTCACCTGTTACTATGGAGAGATATGTGTTTATACTGATCTTTCATATGTTTCTCTCTGTTAGGCATCTCTTTATAAAGTAATTCAAATAATTCAATGTACCATTACAGCACATGTTTAAAGTTAAATGAAGTCCTGATAACAGCTTTAATAGTGACAGGGACTGACAGTTTAAAAAGGAAATGTTACAGGATCCTTTGCAGGGTGATCACTTAATGAACTACAAGAGTGGTTTAAGGCTGTCTGCATTTTCTTTTTTATACCACAGTCAAAGTGGAGTAGTGTTACAAATGCAGTCAACTCAGTAAAAGGGCTATGGGCTCAGATAAAATCCACGAATCCAGAACCAAGCTAGCTGCCATTTAGGGCTATCAATATAGGTGTGAGCTGTTCAGTCTTAAATAACAAATTGACATAGCTGCTGGTATAAAGTATTAAGATATCCCAAAAGATATGTTGATTTCCTCAATTTGGACAGTATGTATTAAATAATGAAAAAATGCCATGCCAATAAAAAAATGGGAACATAACTACAAAATGCTTGTCATAAACAGTAATTACATCTGCTTATGATACCCTTTATCAAGACCCAGCTACTTGCAGTATGGAACAACAAGAGTGCCTATAAGTTCAAGATAACAATGAGAGAGTTAACTTTAGAACAAAATTTCAATCAACTGTCAGAAAATGAAGAAAGCACAACCAGCTGTATATATGAACATGTACAAAAATAATATGTTTCATTAACAGGAATTTGTAAATGGGAGTAGTGGCTGAATCTTAAGAAGTAGATAAAAGAGAGAAGGTGTAGATTCAAATATACATAGTAGGTAATTGGATTGTATTCGTTGACATGAATTTACAATAGATGTTTGGTAAAATTTTATCATATCAAAGAATATAAAAAGAACTGAGCTGGGCAAATATTTAAATGCCTCAAAGAACCAGCTGATAAAGTAGCCTTGCTTATGAAAGACTAGAAAAGCAACACAACATTAGTGGTAAAAAAAAATCGAAAACCATTTGGTCAAAAGTGTAAGCAGAAAACGCCAGAGCAATATAATTCAAAATTACGAATCATACAATATACTTCTACTAGTTTTATCAGTTATCACAAAGGTGTATGTCTTAAATCGGGCACCCTTCCTAATGTTAGGTTACATTTGAAAAACACCATTTCTGTAGGCCTTTAATTCTCGTGATGCAATGATAGAATATATATTCTACCATCCACTCGCTTCACTTGAATGTGGCAATAGAATATACACACATCTCCTTGCAGAGCGTTGAATGTGATGGTAGAATTTTGCACCCTAATGTCACCTGATCGGGCCGATAGACAATATGTGCAATGGTCATTATCTGTAATAATGACCACATAGCCACAGGAAGCTGGATCCGAGAAGCCTCACGCTACGAGAAGCAATGTGAAAATCTTTTATGCTGCTTAAATCAGATAAGTAAACGAACAAATGTAAATTAAATAAATCTTGTGATTAATACCCTTGAACCCCCAACCATAACGGTGTAAAAAAAAATTGAACATCTAGATGAAAAAAAGAAGAGCACAAGGTACTCATCTGACCATGAATATTACATTTACGTAGAAAGGTCACAGTCTAACAATCCTCTGGTCAAGGACCAGATCTGCCTTAAAACCTGCTGATCTAAAAGATACATTTTTTTACACTTCAATTTAAATGCCTGGTCACCTAACCTAATCCTAGTTTAAGAATCTGTTTAATGTTGAGGTTTTCCATCTGTGGGGAAGCATGATGAACTTAAGATTGGTTCAGATACTCATGCATGATGCCCTCATACAGTGCCGGGAAATAATGTGTATACTTACACGGTAGGGAAAAGTTTGTGGGTAGGGGAAGATGAGAATAATGATACCAACTGTCCTTGTTTTGCAGGTTATGCACTAACATTTCTCTATATTGTGTCTCATATGGGAAGTGGCATGAAACATTTTTCCAGAAGCAGTTTTGCTCTTAATCGGGTTCCCTCACAGACTGTTTCACATCTATTTTATAGTCGACTGCTGTATAAGAATGCCACAAAGTGAAAATACCTGTAAATAAGACTCACTCAGCAGTTTGGTAAGCCTTAAGTAATTCAGTTATTTGCCTTGCAATTTGCATAATAATCCATTCCACCAAAGAGCATATTGTTATTTGGCCAGGTTACCAATGGAGACCATTCTGCCAAGGGCTTTATGAATCTATATAGCTGGATTTCTTATGAACAGTGCCAAATCATATACAATTCAAGATTGAACGGCATGGTCAAGGCATAAGCATATGAATATGGTAAGACTCTGAATTATGTACAAATCAATGTTTTAAACCATATAAAATCTCAAGGAGTTGTGAGACAAATTTAAAAAACGTCATTTCAAGTTTCAGATATTCGATTAAGTTTTAAGGAATTTATATTAAGGCACCATGTGTTTACTGCAATTTAACTTCTATAAAATACTGACAAAATGGAATGTCCATGTATTTTCATGCATAAGCACTGCCAGAATGAAACAATCCATGTATACACGAATTATACACCACTACAATATTTTGAAAGACACTGGTAGAATACAGTTGAGCAAATACAATAATCAAAATAAGATAATCAGTGTGATGCTTTAAAAATTGCTGGACTTACATCCTGAAATTATCACAAAATGATGGCAACAAAATTCTGTGCACTTCTATGAAAAAACAAGTCAATAACTATATACATACATAATTCAAATCCATAATTGCAAAGCCATTTTGATTGCAAAGCTAAGATAGGTTTAGCCCTTGATATATCCACATAGCAATCATTCCCAAAGGGACTGCCTTTTACTAAAACAAAATAAGAAATAGAATACCAAAGGTCTGGGAAAATTCCAGGGGCTGGCGATGTCTTTCTTTATGGTTGCAGATTTCTACTGCTATCTCTCTAATATAGGACTTCCTATGGTAACAAACTACCTAATATGTCTAAATTTAAGTTTTGTAATTGTGGAGGAATGTGTATTTCATATTTAGAAAATTGTGAATACTTTTGGGTAGATGTCCATAAAAAGTATCCATGGCAAAGCATACTGTACTTTCCACAAATTGAAAAAAATGAAATTATAAAAAATTATCATACAGTCACTGTTACTCCCAAACAAAAATTTTTAACTTGTTTGCATTCATGCAGCTAACCTGTGCTAAAGTGTTTGTGCCATAGGGACAGGAAGAAAAGCTAATGAAACAAATGAAGTTTTGATTCTTTGTCACGACTGGCTCTGGTAGCTCATATATTCTATTGAATAAAAATATCTGTTACCTAACCTGAAGTTTTGGAGTAATTGTTCTGAAAAACTTACTACAAAAACATGCACTGAACTTCAGTAAGCGTACTTAAAAGGTAAAGAAAATATTGAAAAATGGCATGTCTGCTTTGAAACAAAATGGCTTTGTTCACTTACAGATGAGGAAGCAGTCGCGCAGTGCTGCTGTCTCATCAAGTTACAATTTTCGTGGGAAAACAACAGTATTATACAACTGTTTCCCATCCCCATTGAAAAATGTAAAGGTCATGTTTGATGCAGTTGCCTCTGCATACACATATCCTCCCTTGGACACAATGCCTCCATACTGATACAATAATGAACCTGCTGGGACTGCATTCTCATTGGGAAAGAAAGGATCCACTGTGTTGGCCATTCCTGAGACAATGTAGTCTATATTTTGTCCATTACTTGACTTCACTCGCAGATGCTGGCGAAAAATGATAAAAACGGTGCGTTATTTTGCACAATGACTGACTTAAAGAATGTCTAGTCTACTTCAAATTCGGATAACTAATGCAGGATTTGACAGGAGTAAGTTTGTGCTCTCTCTGTTCGCCATGAAGTTTTAGGCAGACTGCAGAGCATTTTTAAAAACTCCGTACGTGCACTCACAATCTTTGTGAAATAAAGGGAAGTAACGGTAGGGATTTCTGCTCTTCCATAATATTTGTATTTAATTTAAATGACACAGCTCATGCAGAAATCCAGATTTCAAGCTCAGATCTGTTTTAAATGCATTTAATGGGCAAATGCACCTCTGAATAGACTACTAATTCATTTTCTAATGGAAGGGTTCATACTGAGTGTTGGAAAAACAACTCTTCAGTTGCACATTTGACACTCCTAATGTCCAGAGTTCATTTGTTGACTACTATCATGTTCAATTAGTACAAGTTTGCTTTAAAAACAAGAATCTGTGGGTGGGTAGGGTGGAAAGTATCAGTGGGGAAAGGTGACAGAACTGATTGTCAGTTGTTGACCCATCTTGTTCTTGATAGGGTGGTGCATGGGGAAAATGTAGAGGCCAACACCTTACTTTTAAACTGGAAATCTCTGCCTAAATCTAATGAAAGGTAAGAACAGCATTTTGGATGGAGGTTTAGATGTATCAGGTTCACAAAGCCAGGGATTACAACATGTCTCAACAAACCTCAACTTGTAATTGCTAGGCAACACTGAGTAAATAACAGTACTGGAGTGTTAATATCTGGCCTATATTGTCAACAATTTTTGGATGAGGAAGAGCTATGGTAATTCCTTGTGAGACAGACATGAAAAAAAAAATTAATCATCTCTACATTCTCTTATAATCCCTTGCTGACAAACTGTCCCTCTGCATTCACTCTACTTCTATATTCTTTCAATGGGTCATTTTCCTCAAATGTAGAGAACAGTAACTCTTGAACCTCACTCTTGGTGGAAAGGCCATCTGGCTATTTTCTGCTATTTGACTTTGTAAATCTGAGAACCAGTTGTGAACATACTGTTAACTGTTGAGGTTTGTGCTTGCACATTCTGTATGATATCGAACAGAATTTTCTGATGCTGTCAAAGAGATGCTAATTAAACTATAACATCAGGAACATTTTGAATCTCACAATGACAAAGAACAAACCATACCCTACACAGAATTACCATTGCCAGCCAGGGCTTGTATGTATTGTTCCTTATGCATACTAATTTCAGAGGGCTGTATTGTACTTCTCAGCCAGATGTGGGGTGCCAACTTTCATATGGCAGGGTTAATTACCTCGCGGAACCATGGCGTTGAATTTTGTGAAATAGATATGCTACTGATAATTAAAATTACAACGGACATAGAGTGAAAAATGTGAAGTATACCTGAACACCTGAAGCACTAAGTAGTGGATCTAAGGGAATTAATTTTTTTTAAAAATGACCCATTAATGTTTAGTCCAATATTAGCTCATTTGCACGTCCACATCTTTTGAACTCCCTCTCTAATGTAAATACATGATTAGAAATCAAAAAGCTCTTCAATCTGGGGACACAATATTAGATATACCTGTAAATTGTGGTCATGTCCACACAAATGACCACTGGCCTTGTACTTGTCCAGCATAGGTTGAAGTTGTTGTACCAGTAATGGAGTGGGACCATGAGCAGAAGTTGAGTATACAGGGTAATGGCCAGCAGTGAAAAGGTAAGTGGCTCTGTGGAAATAAAGATGACCATTTTTAGGATGAATAATGTTGTCATAAATGTTAGCGAGGACTGCCCTAAAGCAAAAAGTTGTCTGGCCAGCATCTTGAATTCATATGTCACGATTATAATATGCCAGACACTTTTTGGCTCCAAGTTGGTCTTTTTGCCTTCAATACTCATTGCATGGCAGGTAATTTCAGTCATCATAAATCTGTAACACATGCAGTTGAGACAAACTTAATGTTCTGAGTCTGTTGCAGTAGATTATATCTGTTAATTGTTAATTTTCGTCTAGACTTACTAAATGTTTTCTTTTTTGCATAGGGTGTCTATCAATTTTTGAATTATAGAATCCCTGTATGGCTAATAAGCACTAATATCTGACAAAAGTCACTTGATTGGTTACTTACACAAAAAAGTATTCTAGTCTCTTAATTTGTGACATTTCATTTCAGATTGAAGGGAATTAGCCCCAGTAACGCCACTGATTGCACTGCATTTCTACTTACAATGGCTGACGAACCCCAGATTACATCATGCAATATAGGTCAGTTTGTATCATTATGTAGTATTATGTAAAGTTCAGAAAAATATCAGACAATCTGTTCTTGAGAATTGGGTCAAGGGTCAGCCAGAGTGGAAAGTAAGGTTAGGATTTTGGTAATAAAGAAGTATGAGAGGAAATTGTTTAAATATTTATTATAATATTACAGTACTCTAGACTTTGGACTTTGAATAGTAATTTTTCTCTTTCTAAGAAGGACCTATGAGATTACTAGATCACTCTGTTAGTCATGTTCATGCTTAACTAAACAGGAAGTAAAGGTGAACAGTATTAAGTTTTTTTCTTAAGATAAGAAAGTGACTCTGGCTGGCACTTGCTACTCATATCTTCAAGGAGACAGTTGGTCTTTGTAATATCCTGAGGAGAACATATAGATTAATCCCTTCTATATTCTTCAGGTAAGCCAATAAGGTCATAAAGTATGTAATAAAGTTTAAAATTAACAGTAAGTGATTAAATATTATCAAAAGAGGATGAAGACATTTGATAAAATGAGATATAAATCATTTTGCCAGTCATTGTCAAAATATATTTCTGTTATTTGAATGAATACGTCTTTAAAATAAATAAAACCATAAGTGGAGCTAATTTTTATTATGACTAAATTTACTTGCTCGATTGGAGCAGGGAGAAAGTACGACAAATGATATAAACCCCAATTTGTAGAGTTCTACAGTGGGGACAAGTTGGCCCAGTGTAAAACAGGTAGACCGAATATCTGTTACTCGTCAACCTCTCTAAAAGTAACTAATGAAGATTCTTATGAGACACGCTGTAAGCCTGTAAGTTAATGACTAAAGAAGATTCTTATGAGAAGCGCTGTAAGTGTATAAGTTATTAACTAATGAAGATTCTAATGAGAAGTGCAATGTATGTGTAAATAGGTATAAATCAGAAGTTGATATACTGACCGGCACGAAAAACGCATCAGTTTTTAGGAACGGAAATTTTTAAGGGAATAACTTGCAGGTCCGATTGTTTTGAAGCATTCAGCTCGCCTACCGCACGGGACTCTGAAATAATGCTCTCATGCCTGAGTGAGTGCTCCTGTTCGAGTAAGGGGGCTGCACATGCAAACCATGCTTTTGGCCTTTTCTCGGCAACGGGGTGCAATAAAAGGCCGAAACTTGCTGCAAGCCTCTCATTTGTGCCCCAACCGACTAGAATAACAGGATTTTTTAGCCGAATTAACGATCATTCTTTAGACAAGAAATGCCAAGATTACGACCAGAAGAGCAAGAACGAGCTTTGGGAATGTTACAGGCTGGTGTTTCTCAACAGAGGGTTGCAGCTGCCTTTAATTGCAACCAAAGCACAATTGCTAGACTCCAGCAACGTTTTCAGCAGACAGGAACATCTCGCGACCTGCAACGTCCTGGTGGCCCACGTGTTACTGATGCACAGACCGATCATCACATTGTGCTATCCCATTTGAGAAATTGCTTTTTGCCTGCATCAGTCACAGCCAGGAATACACAAAGTCCAAATGGCAACGTAAGTGAACGAACAACTCGTCGCCGACTTCACAGCGCAGGACTAAGAAATCACAGACCTCATGTGGGACCGTGTCTTACAAGACCTCGTCGTCAAGTTCGTTTAGACTGGTCAGTTCAACATCAACGGTGGAGACTTCAAGACTGGGACGATGTGGTCTTCTCTGATGAATCCAGGTACTGCTTGAGGCATGTAACGGCCGCACACGAATCTGGCGCCTTGAAGGAGAGAGGTATGCAGACTGCTGCGTGATGGAATCTGACAGATGGGGAGGAGGAAGTGTAATGGTCTGGGCTGCTATCAGCACTCGCCACAGGGCCCCTCTGCACTTCTTTGATGGTCCTGTAAATGCCCAAGTGTACTTGAATGACGTTCTACAGAGTCATGTAGTGCCCTTGTTCCAGAGACATCAGCAGGAGCTGCACACATTCCAGCAGGACAACGCTAGAGCTCATACAGCGCGAGTGTGCGCTACATTTCTGGCTCAGCAGCAGTTCCAAGTGTTGCCCTGGCCGCCATATTCGCCAGACATGTCTCCCATTGAACACCTCTGGGATGAATTTGGAAGGAGAGTAAACCAACGCAATAACATGAACAATCTGGCAGATCTTCGCAATGCTTTAGTTGAAGAGTGGATGAACATTCCCCAGGATACCATTGCAAGGCTCACAAGATTAATGAGACGTCGGATTCGGGCCTGCATCGGCGCTAATGGTGGACATATCCGGTACTGAACATTGCTCCAGGGGGGGTAAGTCACAAAATTGAATAAAAAATTAACTTTCTAAAAACAATCGCTATTCTTTTTATGCACCGTCTTTGAAGCAGATAATAATCTAACCTTGGTCCACTTTTCATCTTTCATGGGCATGCATTGGTCATTTGGTGAGCGTTTTTCTAACCGATGCGTTTCTTGTGCCGGTCAGTATAGATTAAGAATAGTTACATATATTACTTCACCCCATTTGTCATCCACATTCATTACTGACGGCATTGTTCATCATTTAATGTTATTATAAGACATATCATCAGGTATCATGTACAAAGTATTACAGTATAATCTTCATTGGCCAATAACACAGTAGTTATTAAGATTACATTATTATCTTCATTTGCTAATAACACTGTCATTTACATTATTGCATTGTATGTATAATTTACATTATTCATGGAATAAATGACTTGCTACTCATATCTTCAAGGAGACAGTTGGTCTTTGTAATATCCTGAGAACATATAGATTAATCCCTTCTATATTCTTCAGCCTCACTGAACCTCACTCTCCTAAAGAACCCACGTAAAACAAAAATACCCAGACCGAGAATACCACAATTATTTCTTGAGATCATGTCAACTTACCCTGCTGCAAAACATTCTTATTCAGTGTTTGATAAATATGGTCAAGAACCACAACTTCACTGCACCAAAAGCCTATCAAAGAGAATTTCTTATTGGCAAAATGGGTACAGTGCAATTTGTGTTCCCTCTAACACTTGGCAATCTTCATTTATGGTCACTGCCGTCTGCTCATATGTTCAGATCCTGGGCAAAAAAAAATCTTCCCACTGGCTTCCATACTGTAACACTCACTTGCTTGTCTTCAAAGTCTGCTCTAGAAATGCCCACTGCTCATCAGCAGCCTGTACATTCTCAGGTCCACTTGGGGGCTGATTGCTTTTATCATCAGTGTTTCCACACAGCATCACCGTGTCCACAAAGATAATGCCAACACTGCTCTTTCCATCGCCAATAGGGAATTCTCGATAGTAATAATAGTCTGGGAAGTTCCTGAAATCGAAAGTTGGAAGTTCTTCAATGAAAGATCAACTTATCTTCTGTGTTTATCAGTACATAGTCACCTGTTAGGTGAATGCTTGTCAAGATGTTTTGTTTTAGTGCAATGTGAAAGCAATCTTCTGGTGAAAACTACTTTTAACATGATATTGGGAATTAAAGTTTACATTACAGATCAGTCAAGTCACATGCAAACATAAAATATCAGTGCTCTTCAACCAGTATTGACAGAAAGTTTCTCCACTGTCATTTCCTTCTTAGAACATAATGAATGTAAAGTCACTTGCCATCGTTTAGAATAGTTGGAGTACAGAATCTGGGCTGAGACATTCCCATGGTGATCATGATTTCCTGCCACCAAATACCATGGCACTTGCAAGGACTTCGCAGTGTACACCATTTCAAATGTTGCCTGTGGTAATGGACACAAGTTATGCCTTGATCAAAACGGTAAATCTGTAGATCATCTAGATCCATCCTGTGTATTTCATTTCCATGTATCTACTTTAAACAGCAGAGGAGACTTGAGAATTTTCAATGAAATGTAAATGTAAATTATTAGTGCTTGACACTCTATACAAGACTCCTTATATTATACATGTATACTTGCTGAAGTGTTGTATATCTCCTTTGTTTAGAGTGATTATAAGACATGATATGTTACTGAAATGAAACAAAATTTATTTATGCCATGACTGTGCCATTTCAGTTTAGACAAGACATAAATAACTCAGATCACCACTGCACTCTCTCTCGGACAGTTATGATCACATAATTTGGATTACAGGTACTCTAAGAAATTCAAAATTACTGTAGAAGTCATATGATAATTTAGCAGACAGTGTTTCATGAAGTTTCTGGTCTCTTTAAATCATCCCAAATAAAATGCCACTTTTTTAAAACATATTTATGACAAATTTGTTATGTTTTATAGCCTTATTAGTGAGTTTTGTTGTAATTTATAGCACATTTTGACTGAAACAAAAGCTTGTCTTAAATTTTAACTGTGGAACTTACATTAAATCTCATGTCATGAACGTTGGTTACACCATCCCAATAAAAGTTATCTCCAAGTTCCATAACAAACTGTGGTGCATACAAGTCAGCCATTTTTCCCATTTGGGCTGCTGTGCAGCGCTCAAAGTAAGTGTTGTATGGGTCGATATCAATCCCACCCATGTCTCCAATAATGAAAAAGCGGAGGCTGTTGACAGCATGGCTTCCTGGTGTGATAAGGTAAAGAGAGTATGTTGTTAATCATAGGCATGAATTCCATTCAGTTTGGCAGGTGTGCATGTTGAAGGTGGAGAGGGTCTTTCTTAAGCCATTCTTTTAACAAACTGGAGTTAAAGGGTGGGAGTATGAATCCACTTAGGAATGGACTTATCATGGGACAGATGGAACACCTTGCAAAAGGCCAAAGAGGTCTCACATCTCTTGAAGATTATGGGGTTCATGTCTTTGGTTTTTTTTCATAGATATGTCCCATATCTTTTGTTGTCCCAGACATTCATCTATCCCTGTAGCATCAACAGAAAGGACACATTTTTTATAATGCCAGTCTTCTCCCCATGATTTAAACCCTTGACAGTCATGTAATACACTTTATATTATGTTTTCAAAGAAGAAGGAAAGTAATGAATGTGTGAAGGTTGATATTCCTATGAACTGAAAGAAGAGAAAAAGTATGAAATATCATGCAATCCTGGTAAGGATCACTTCTGGCTTCACTGTGGTGGCAAGAGTTATATTTCCGGTGATTTCTTTCACAAGATAGTAAATCAGTTACTATTGCTCTTCCTCATTCCTCTCATTATATTTTTCTTCCTCAACCGTCTCTACAAATTATTTCTGTCTGGCTTCAGACACTTCAGTGCAACAAAGTTATGCAGGAAGTACTTTCAAATAAACAGATATGCGGTATAGTCCTATCAGTTTTCCTCTCATTATGTCTTAACAATAACAATAACTTTATCTGGTAGATGTTAATACTTTCAGCTCTCTGCTAATGCAAATCACAACTTTAAATCAATGACTTATGAAGTTTTAATCTAGTAAAGGTATATTAATTCATATTTAATTAAATATATCAATGGTTCAGCCTACCACTTACCATGAAGAAAGAAACCCAGCATCAGCAGGCAGGCGATGGCCATGTTGAGCGCCATTTTGACTAGTCATATGATTTATGGTGATAGGTATACAAGATAACGATATCGTTGGTGTCGCTTAACTGGACTTATAATTAGGCCTTTGACTTTGCTCGTCCGCCTTCCCCTGTAAAGTGTAACTGTTCCCTGCATACTAACAAGGGTTGTAGATTATCTAAACCACAACCTCATATCATAACAGGGTTATTTGCACCATCGCACACTTCTCTGGTCCACTTCCCTGTGTACCCATATTAAATGCACATCCTTCAAGCCTTTGTATCATGCAACTTACTTGGGAGAAAAAAGCCCACCATTAACATGTAGATGAAGGCCATGGTAGTCGCCATTTTGACCGATCACATGATTTAGAGACCATATGCAAATGGCCGGTTTATTACACGACTTTTGCCCCATAATATATTAGGCCTATTCCCTACCGAAATTGGGGCATCTGTTTTTTATTATCACTGTGCTCATTACTTGGCCAACGTTTTGAATGGAAATGGAAAACTAACTTTACATGCCTGACAGCCTATCTACCTTTGATGAACGAATGCTTTGTAAGTTAGTCTACATATGTAGGCTATACTCCTTTCTCTCATATTTCACTCACACACATCTTTTTCTTCATAAAATGGGGATGGTGGTGGGGATACAGAAGTTTACATAATAGTAATGATGTGTTCTCCCCAGGGCTCAATTTTTTTACGTAGGCTACTTGATTATTAAAGAATTGAGCCCGAACGTCTCCTGGTCTAAGGGATGTAACTGTGTCCGGTTTCGTAATTACCTCACAAGAACATGTTATAGATTTCCCCTTTAAAAAATCAGTCAGATTGTTGCAATGTCACGACCCACCAGTGGATGATGGTGTACTTTGGCTTTATTTAATGTCACGTAAAGGGTGTGCCTTTTTCGGCAAACCACCTGCTAGATCTACGCCTGTGATACTACCACTAGGCCCTATCAATACGCTATGGTTATAAGACGAAGTCAACATTTTTATTATTTCACATTATATAATCATGCAAAATGTTTGGATAGGCGTTAGCCTTAATTCATTTTTAATTGTGCATGTCCACCAGGGCGGGGCATGTTAGGAAACAAAAATGTCTTTGTACCTGGACATTCTGGGCACATAAAGGTGATAAAATTTCCTAGTTGACTAACAAGCCCACCAGCTCCTGAAGGATAAGAAATAAAAAACACAACTGACTGAATATTACAGTGGAGCACGGACGATGCGTACACCCTGGGACCGACCAATAGCATACTTATTAACAGAAATACATATTAACCATACACATACCCTTAGAGAAGAAAAATCGGGACCAAAAAATATTGTACTCAATATCCATTTTTACATATTAGCGAGTTCGTATTTAGCGTGTTCCACTGTATACCATAACTACTCGGTCAGATACAGACAGAGACCCATATAACAGCGTGCTTTTGGTATTATGGTCCCTCAGGTGATCTTACTAGCCTAGGTTGTAGTCTAACTCATTGCTGATATGCAGAGATACCCACTGAATACAGCAGCAATACAAAGGTGTCAACGGCGAACTAAAGCCTACATATAATATTCCGACATAGGTCATGCAAATACACGGATGCCCTTATTTCCTCTTCAACGTGGTCAGGGGGTTTTCTGCTAGGCTTTGTTATGCCACATAGCGAGGCTTTTGCTGCGATAGCACACACTACACATTCGTTCAAGAGCTGGATAAGCATGGGTTGTTGAAGGTAACTTATTTGTCCAGCCAAAACCAAGGCCTTGTTGTGCACATGCAAAGCATGCGACACACTACAAATTCTCACGATAGCAACGATACTGCACTACACTGCACTGAGAGACGGGTGAACAAGTCTGGAACTGTGCGTGTAAAGTGCAAGCTTGTCTGTTACGAGTATCTAGGTTGATAACTATCATTTGCGCTCATTCATTACATAGCAAGATAAGTGGATAGATCTGGCAAGACTCAGTAAGGAGGGAAGTAAGTGTTTTTTTACACACACACACACATACACACACACACACACACACACACACACACACACACACACACACACACACACACGCACCTACACATATATAGGCCTATATATACACACATGTGCTCACATACACACGCGCACACACGCACACACACGCACGCACACGCACACGCACACACACACACGCGCACACACACACATACACACACACACACACACACACACCCACACACACGCACCTACGCATATATAGGCCTATATATACACACACATGTGCACACATACACACGCGCACGCGCGCACACTTAGGCCTACATTAAGCTTATATCGGCGGCGATTTTCAAGCCTTTGTGAGCTAATAAACTAATTTTTGTACAGCCACTTACAAGAGCTTCCACGAGAGGCCTAACTTTTTATAGGCCTAATGGTCTACAACAACTTCAAATGAGCTTATAAAATGTTTATATTATTATGCTTAAGTTATCATTCACGTAGAACGAAAAGGGCAGACCTTATACCGGTAGCCTAAAAGAGAAGCGTTTTACTGACGCCGGATGTTTTGCATACCCACACCTCCGGCATTTTTTTTTCGGTGCATTGGTATAGATAATTAAAAGACCTCTTTAGCATAGTACAGCAGAGGAGCCTAGCATATAATAATTACGTGCTATTATTCTCTCTTTGTGGAAAGGACCGTAATTTGTTGTAACGTGACAACATTGACAGGTTTAGCTGGATATAATTATAATAATGTAGGCTACGTTGTGCTGAAGGCTCTTAGGCCTTGTAGACTATTTCACTAGACTACACGGGTGTCGAAGTTAGCCTATTGAGGTTAGTTGTGACTGCTTGGGTAGTGTATTACAGTGAAACAAATCTGTCAGACCCGATTTTTTTTCTCTATACAAGTGCTTCACATATTTCTCGTAATTCGTCAAGTCAAACCCGAGCTTGATAAGATCATAAGGGGACCCAGGGGAATTCGAGGTAACCATGCTCGTCTGTTCAGTAGGACCTCGAGGACCTCGACTTACGGTATTTATGCCTTGATGCGTGGGAAGTGTATATTATTATTGAGGAATACCTAATATCGGAATCCACGACGATAGAATAATGTTGAATTCGTGCTTGCGAAATTCATACTTAATAAAGATTACTGAATTTATTAACTGGGTACCTAATATTTAAGTTCTACTGTACTTTGTTATCTATCTTCCTCTCTCTTCCTGTACGTCAAGGGAATGCCTAAGCAACTTCTCTGTTAAGGCCCCTTTTGCCGCTCTTTTGCCTCAGTCATTTGCTTTTGGGTATTAATATTTGTCACTTGTGGTTAAACCCAGTCCGTGCTCTAGACAGCGTTATATCTAAAGTGTTATATTGCTTCTAAACGAGGTACAAGTAGGAGGTAGGTTGTCGTGAAATGCACCGGTTCTTGGACAAAACTTTTATATTATTTTTTGTTTATATGTATATTAACTAATGTGTTTATATGTTGGAAAGGGTTTACTAGATGTGAGCAGTCGGGAAATGTGTCAGGGTCACGCGTGAACACCGGACTCACACGTGAAAGTTAGGGACCGATTCAGACAGTAGGTATTTAAGAATTAAATGGCTGTGAAGTTAGCGTCCCTATGGTGGAGTGGCAGCATGTTCAGACTTTGCAAGCTGAGAGATCATGGCTTGATTCCCAGTAGGGACAGGACATTTTCTAATGTAGGTTTTTTTCGGCCTTTCTTCTCAAAATTGATCCTTCACAGTAATTTGATAAAATGGCGACACACATTCCTAGATAATGTGTAACAGCTTCTAGAAATTATCAGACTGGGCTCATATTCATCCCCCTTAATAATGATAATGATTAGATAATACTATAAACTTTGCAACCGGTTACTAGAGTAATGCAATCATCAATGGTATCGTATCTGCGACAAAGAAATATTAACCTACACCATCTGCCTCACTAGTTTTGAGCCTATTCTTGGCCGTGATCCAAACAACAACAACAACAACAACAACAACAACAACAACAACAACAACAACAAAAAAGAATGAACGAACAAATTCCTGTAAAGCAGTTTCAACTTTTCCTTTTTTATTTAAACTTTTTTTCTTTTTCTTTTATTAGCCTCTGCACACTGGACAGATATGTGAGGGGGTCATCCGATGTCTGTCCTTATAATACAACAATTGAAACGCTCGTTGTAACATGGATAGATAGCTTATATATAATATGTATAAAATAATTATGTATGGGCTTCCACCACTCTTCCAGTGATGGTATTCGGGAGTGATACAATTTCATATTTACCATGTTATAGACACATGAAGCTTTGGTTCTTTACAAAAGGAAGGAGAGGAAGAAGAAGAAGAAAAAGAAGAAGAAGATGAAGATGAAGAAGAAGAAGAAGAACAACAACAACAACAAAAAGTCTCTCAGTATGAAGACCAACAAATACCACTGCGTACCGCTTTTAAATGACTCATTTGTCATATATTATTTTCATCATTTGTACGTCGAACTGTCCTGCCCAGCATTATCACAAAAATAACAATAAGGAAGAGGATATGTCCCACTGTTTGTTCCATGTCAGTCAGGACTCGGGATCCTTTAGTAAGAAAAGTATTTCTAGTAGCCAGCCCTCTACCGCTATTCACCAGTTGTTTCCTAATTTACATGCAGTGGAGCACGGATAACGCTTATACGTTGGGGCCAACCAAAAGTGTTAACAGAAATACGTATTAATCATACACGTACCCTTAGAGAGTAAAAATCGGGACCAGAAACACTGTACTCAGTATCCGTATTTACGTATTTAGCGTGTCCGTATTAAGTATGCTCACCTGTATATGAAATTTATGATGGCAGGTTCAACACAGTTACAATACTACGTTCTCCTCAGACTTTTTCATGAGTGAGTCATAAGCTTACAAATTCTGAAGATGGTGGATCAGTTCTGGACTCTGCCATTGGTTAGCAAGTTCTGGGCGGATCATAAGCCCGACGCAGAGGCCTTCATTTTCCTCAACAAATATGGCCGTCACAGTTCTTTGAAAGCTCACGAGATCTACGTCATGGCCGGCCGGTTTGCGACACGTTTACGACAGTGTGGATTGACCTCAGGTGATGTCATTGCCAACGCCGTGCCAAACTCTCCAGAGAGGGTGGTGTCTGATCTTGGTATCTTTATGGCCGGATGTATCTCGCTCAATTGTCAGGTAAGTCCAGGAATACACTAATAATAATAATAATAATAATAATAATGCAATATACAGTGGAGCACGGATAATGCGTAGCCTATACCTTAGGACCAGTCAAAAATGTACTTGTTAACAAAAACACCTATTAACCATACATGTACCCTTATGTAACCGGGTGGAAAGGCATACAGTATAGTAGTGTATTCTATTCTTTCTCTTATATTTAAGGGGGAGTAAGGTGAGCTTAGTCTGATAATTTTTCAGATGTTACATATTATTTTAAGGAAGTGTGTCACCAGGGATTTTACCAAATTACTGTGAATGATCAATTTTGAGAAGAAGGGCCGAAAAAACCTACTCTATAAATTTTTGTCCCTGCCGGGGATCGAACCAGGGTCTCTCAGCTTGCAAGACAGAGCGTGTTACCACTACACCACGGGGACGCTAACTTCACAGCAATTTAATTCTTAAATACCTACTGCCTGATTCGTTCCCTAACTTCCACGTGCGAACCTAGTGTTCACCCGTGACCCAAACACACTTCCCGACTGCTCACACTCCCCCCTGCTTATCCATGTCATGTCCTCATGACAACTTACAGCTCTCGATGAGTATGAGGTCATTCTTATATGATATCTCTACTCCATCGGCATACTGTCCACAATGAACCTGAGGCCATTCTTATATGGTTATCTCAGTTCTTAGAATACTACCTCCCACTTTGTCTTATGTCTCTGCCTGTGGGTTACAGAAACCTCTACTCTCGTCACTGCATCCCCAAGGCCCTAATGAGACATCCTGCCGACGTCGCCAAGTGTAACCGGGTGGAAAGGCAATTGTAGCATGGTATTCTTTTTTGCTTAAGGGGGAGGAAGGTGAGCTTAGTCTGATAATTTTTCAGATGTTACATATTATTTTAAGGAAGTGTGTCACCAGGGATTTTACCAAATTACTGTGAATGATCAATTTTGAGAAGAAGGGCCGAAAAAACCTACTCTATAAATTTTTGTCCCTGCCGGGGATCGAACCAGGGTCTCTCAGCTTGCAAG
>JAWQUT010000409.1:325385-342414 GCA_033807755.1 Ellobium chinense | reverse complement strand
CATCTTAAGTGCGCTCCACTGTACATGTACACCAAATGGGACTGAAGTCTACTTGATGCATTATCTATTCCTGCTTAGTGTTTATCTAAATGCGTCCTCTACTTCGTGAGACAGCAATGGTGCAGGCATTAGCTCATTTTTTTTTTCTGATGCTACCAATGTGTAAGCAAGATAACTCAAGAAGTTACTGAGATTTGTGGTGTCACATCCCTCGTTTAAACTTCAAGACGAAAAGGGATATTACACAATAACATGTCCGGAAAGAGAGAAAAATCATTTCATAAAAAAAAGGAATCGTTAATAAAATGCCTCTGCGGAAAACTGAGAGACACTCGGGCTTGCCGGAAGAAAAATCTTGACGAAAATGTGAGCTCAAATAGATGATACAAACGGTATATTGTGCCCTCCCCATCCAAAACCGACCTTTCCATGCATGAGATGCTGATAAAAGCCTCCCTCTCCTTTTCAGTTCAAGGCGCCTCGTTTTGTTGGTTTGAGAGGATGGGGGGTGGGGTAGGGGAATACACATTAAAGTAGCATTAAAGTCCGCATTTCACCGCCCGTTGAGAGAAAGTACGGGCCTGATCGTAGGGTATGTGCATTATGTGACGCACAACTTGAAGTACCCTTTTCACAGCTATGGAGTGTATGGTCACTCACAGTCATTCCTCCATCGTAGGACACAGATCTTGCGTCTAATCAAGTTGCACAGCGCATAGTTTTATTATCATTCACCACATTGTTCAACTCGGCCGGGAAAGCGCGATCTCTTTGGCGCATAGTATGTTCGGATTCGTTAAGTGCATAATATTAACTATTGATTGGGGCCCGGAGACACGTTGCACTATAATCTGACTAGATCTTCGAATATAGCACTGGTAGGGGCTAGTTTCACTCAAGTCAGTGTGGATCTAAATCACTTACTGGATGGCGATCTGCGAACTCTGGGACATTGCCTGCCTTTTTTTCTGATTGCACTGCGGACAATATCCAGGTTAAGGCGAGGTCATGAAAGAGAAAACTCATATGAGAGGATTCCCAGATAATGATAATGTCTAGATATTGCCTTTAAGGCCGGTTTTCTTCTTCAACCCTATCCCTAAAACCGGACTTAGTGTACGAGCGACGAGTGACTAATAATCATAATTATTGGCAGTGGAATAGCGTGAGTCTTTCGAGCATGGGTGCCAGTGTTTGCTAGTCACTGGCAATATAATTATGGTGTATCGCATCAAAACATTTGTGGCACTGGTAAGGCTTTCTTCTTCAATACAAAGTGAAGCAATTGTTTTGTCATTATATATGTTATATTCTTACAAGAAGTATATGAGACCAAAACGAATTTTGTTCGCGTAACTTAATCTACAAATTTTTACTTTTGTCAACGCCTAGCGGAGGCTTCTGGCTCTTTAGAATGTTGAAACGGACCCACACAGGGCTAAAAAACGGGTTGCACACAATCTCCTGATTTGTTTAAAGTCTTTTACACATACATAAAAAAAGCGGATATGTTTTGTTCCTTACTCAACGTTAATCCATGGTTTATTTCCTTTTTATTTTTCTAGATTCTGGAGACAGATGGCGGTGATTTTTGGAACACAGCGAACGTTTCCGTGTGCAAAGCCATCCTTTTACCCCACATAGCCAACGACGCCGCTTTGAAACTTCTGTCGCCATACATTCTGGGGAATAGCACTGGAATATCTGGCTATCGAGACATTGCCGTTCCTAAAGCGCCTGCTTTGCGCAGAGCTTTTATAATCGCCAGATTGGATACTCTTTCAAAAGACACCCGTCAAGGCGGTCATGACGCGATGTCTGGACGACCAAATGACGAACATAATCAAGGAAAAGACGAATCACCCCCACAATCTGCAACAAAGCCTCAGCCACTTGTTTCAGCCATTTCAAGTACAGGCGATGATTCTTTCTTACGAGACTTACTTGAAAGCAAGGAAGAAGTTTTCATGGCAGACTGCAAACCGACCGATGATGTCATCATTTTCACCACTTCAGGGTCTACAGGTTACTGCAAACTGGTGCCCAGGACACACGAGGAACTCCTCCGCATGGCCAGAAGGGAGGGCACAGGAGGGCCCACTATGAAATACTTCACCGATCGAGAGTTAGGCTGGCTGGGTGGTTTCCCTTTTGAGTATTATAAAGCGTGTTCGCCACTTTATGTACAGGTAATTGGAGCTATTTGAAATGAGTCTCTAAACTGAAAGCTCAGCAAGGAAGACGAGTTGCATACCTTTGTGCCTACTAGTACTGTATATTACAATGTCCTTCATTCTCTCTCCAGTTCCTTCTTCCATTTTCTGTCTCCACTTCTTGTAAATCTTTTAAAATACAATATCAAGTTTCAAATTTCAAGTTTATTCATCTAGGCATAAGCCAACCACATACAATGAAATGTTACATCAATACAAAGGAACAAATGAAATTCCTTGTTTCTCCGTTCCTGTCTCCGTGATTTCTCTAAAACAGTTATGGCGAGTTGTTAATATGACTTGCTTGACATTCTGTTCTTCTTCTCCTTTATCTCCACCTTCTCCTTCTGCCTCATCCCCAATATTCTCTTTATTCCTTGAATGTGCTGCTGCTATCACTGTCCATTTTCTCCCATAAATGTCATCTCGAGTTCAGTCTATGTCACTTGATCATTGTTGCTGCAGCCAACACAATCAGTCGTATCTTCCTTTGCAGGATGCATTCGGTGGACAAAAAGCCAAGACTGTCAAAGAAATTTGGGATTTGCTAGTGCGTGAACAATGTGACGGTGCTTTCCTTCCACCAGCTGTCATTAATGAACTGGTGGAGATATTTCAAGGAAAAGCCCCTGAGTTTAAATTAAAGTTTATTTTCACCGCAGGGCAACCTCTGAAAGGGGTAAGTACCTGGTTCTGCTGCATAATATGATCATGTGAAATCACTTACATGATACATAAGTGTTTAACTCGAATGAGAGACATGGGGCTTACTTGCAGTGCAATGAAGTTTCTGGTATTGCTGACTATTGAAAAAAATAAATGATGCAAGGAATGAAATGGCCACTACTGCTGGGTGTAACAGTGAATTTGGTGTCTGGAACCGGGCAAATCAGCTGGCTTGTGTAACAAAAATTGAGTATGAGCTTGGCCCGCATAAGACTGAAATCCTGTACTCAGTGGGGAATATTGATGGAGATGAGCAGATGCTATTCTGTCGTGTGAAGTGATGAAATGGATTTGTTGCATAGGCGAGGGTGAAGGTAGAGTTCTAACTGCTAGCAGACTGTTCAGTCTTTCAGCAACAACCACACTGTTTATTTGCCCACAACAGAGTGCAGTGGCAGCCATTGGAGTTCTAGGAGACCTTCTCTTCAACATGTACGCTTCAACTGAAACAGGGGCCGTCACCGTATTCATGATCAAGGACGCAGCTGAGTTCAGGGACTTTGCTTGCGGGTACCCGATCAAAGGGGTTCAACTACGAGTTGTGGACGACAATCTGCAAGATTTGCCTCCTGGTCAGGAGGGAAGTGTGTTGGTCAAATGTAAGAGACATAAACATTGATTTTCATCTCCAATTTTCAAGCTAAAAACACATGGTTCAGAATCTAAACCTAATTGCAGTAGAACCTCGATATAAATTATGCCTTTGATGCATTAAAAAAAGTATACACGTACATGTACTAATCAAGGTATATTTAATATAGAGATCCACCTGAACGATGAAAGAATAATAGTTAGTCCATGCAGTAATATACATTATACTAATTGAATGGGCACTTAAAATGGAGGTTCCATTATTACTAAGTAATGCTAATTTGTGCAAGAGTCCATTCCAGCCGGTCAATCATTTTATGAGTTATCAATAAAAGAAAGAAAGGTAAGGAGGCTCAATCAATCATAATAATACTCCATTTGGGAATACTTGCTAGTATAAACAGGTAGCGAAATCTAATTTTTTCCACTTTTCAATCTCCAATATAGCTCCCAGTTTGCATTTGTCAAAGCACCCTTTTCCCCTCTGACTTCCCCCACCCCAACAATTTTTACTCGTTTTCTTGACAGACCTTTCCCATTCCTCCCTGCCCCCTCCCCACACTCCACTTTCTTTTCATTTCTAATTCATTCCACAACTAATGAATGAACATTAAACACAGATGGTTTGCGTTCTGTCCATGCTTATCAGATTTTCAATGAAAGTAGTTCCACTGTCTCATGGTTTATCTTTACTACTTCTTCTGGAAATTTTGCAGCGCCTCACATGTTCCGACACTATTACAACTACACCCCGCCAGAGCCCGTTTTCACCGCCGATGGTTGGTTCATGATAAAAGACAGAGGCATGATGGACGAGAAGGGCATTCTGTACGTTGGTTGCAGACAGGGAGACGTGATCACCCAAGGAACCGTCTTAGTGTACATGAGCTGGCCGGAATCTGTCATCAGCAAGTGCCCTGATGTAAATGATGTCACTGTTGTCGCAGTGAAGGACGACCGGGGTGATGACAAGCTTTGCGCATGCGTCACCACCCGGAAGAATTCCGGACTTACTGAAGAACTCCTGCGTCAGTTCTATGATGACAACTTCAAGTCCGTATGGGCTGACAGCGAATTCAAACCTCATATCAGCTATTTCATGTTTTATGACGTTCTACCAACCACTGCCACTGGTAAATTAGATAAAAAGAAAATGAAGGAAGATGCCTGTAAGAAATTTAAACTGCCCGGCGTCTAATCCAGCTATTGACCCTCTGGTTTATTTATACGGAAAGAGTCTGAGTATTAATATTTCATTGTTTTCCATTTAGAATATGGCGCTTTACCTTTGGAAAGAAAGAAAGAAGTAACCAGGAAGTCACGGGGAAAGACCGTGCTGTTCTGTTGTCAACAGAGTACTTACTGGGAGCGATGAGTTGGTTAGGGAGGGCGGGATGGGGGAGAGAAGAGGAGGGGGGAANTTTATTTGTTTATTTTAATCTTTGCTCAGATCTTTTAATAAAAGTTGTACCAATGTTTTATTAATTACTGTGCCACCTGAATAGCATACACTATAAGTACTGTTGTTTAAAAATATAATAAATCAAGAGAACGATTATGCCAGTGACGCACTGCATGTTGAAATACAACTGGATACATGAATGAATGAATGAATGAATGAATGAATGAATGAATGAATGAATGAATGAATGAATGAATGAAAAAAATGGCAAATTAATTAAACAGTTTTCTTCAGTATACATGTACTTGTTCTGTTTCCTGCCTATCTACCGATATGTAACGATGGACATGGGAATTACTGTAATAATTTTTATAGGACAGCTCTTCGCTGAACCTAGCTTATAAATCCCCCTTGGCAGTGCAGTGTAACCGTGATGTATTGACATATTGACACGGGTTTACCAGTTGTTGGCTGTCTGGGGTTTATGGTGCTCAGGAGCGTAGCCTCATTTTTATATACGTAGTTTAGGTTGATATTTTTTTTCTTGTCTCTTTACCGTCTTCTTTCCCTTTATTTTGTCCGTCTTTATCCTTTTCACCTTCCGTCTCTTGGCTGCCTTGTGGGACATCTCTTCTCGATTTGTCCCTATTACGTTTTTGTGAGCGTTGACACGCACTATTACCTTTATAAAGGTTAACCTATAACGTTTTTCAATGATCTTCAGTTCATACCATTTTATCACCATGGGGTCACCAACTGAAGGATTAAACTTTAGATAGATTAGAAAATCCTATCATTTCCTTAGTTTATGCTCAAAAAGTGATTCAGAAAATACAGTCAGTCTGGCACAGATCGGAGTGTAGTTCAGCGTCGAATTCCATATCAATTGTGAAGTCGTTTATCGACATCTATTTACCTTCTATAAACTAGGAATAAAATTAGTACGAAACTGAAGTTCGGTGAAACGAGAGCATTTAATCACTATACATTTGAAGGAAGAGTCAAGTAAACTTCAGTCAGAAGACGGTTTCTCTGCACACTGGCTATAAAGGTTTTGTCAGATTAGGTGAGCAACGTCGGTAGAATCTACTTTTAAAATTAAGTGATTGCCATTTGATAATCTGTTTTCTTTGACAGAGATATATTTAGTGATATATTTCATTTAAGTGTATTACAATTACCTTTTGTTTCAGTGCCAATAAATGTAAATTTATCGTGTGTCGTGTGTGTTCTGTATTGCTTTTCTTAGTCTATCCCACCTCCCACTTTCAAAAGAAATTGGTTGGCCATGCATGCCACTTAACTAGTGACATGGAGCAAGTTAAAAGAAACAGAGCTGAAAACTTTGAAACTTTCAGACTATTACAGACCTAGGCTTGATCTACGATTAAATGAACATGTGACGGAAATGCGTACAACCTTCAAGTGCCACAGTCCTTGCACCGTTCGAAGCGATCGACAATAAGAAATCAATGTCTCAGGGCAGCTCAGTGAGTCGAGTGCCAAAAGCCAACTCTAGTGGTGCTCTCTGTACATGTATTAAGAATGTAGACACATTTGATACTCTTTATCTCGGATTTGCCAATCTTTTGATGAATTTGAAGATAGAAAACACTATGAGAACAACGGCGTTCGCATACGACATACAGAATTTACAGCGCATTGATTTAGCGCTTATGGGGTAGCGCATACCTCATTCTACACGTACAGTAGAATTTTGATATAAAGTATGCCCTGATGCGTGGAAAAAGGGTACTTATTACTGAGGTATACTGAATATCGAGGTCTACCTGGATAACGAAATGATTGAATAAAAATAAAATCGTTCATGTTAAATTCATACTTAAAAATAAGATTTACTTATTAAAAAGTACTTAAAATCGAGGTTTCACTATATTTTCCCGATTCTCGGAAACACTGCGAAAGAAGCTAGTCAAGATTCGAATCTGGATTCCAATTCCAATTCTCATAATCATGAGAACCATGGTAATCGGATTTGTGAAAAATCGAATGTTCGGAATCTTTCCTTTCCCTGTGTAGTTTTGAAAGCCCCTGTGCCTGATCATCCTTTACCGCCATGGCGGGGCCTGTCATCATGACTGATGTGACCCAAGTTGTGACCGAATGATGTTTCAACCCGGGGCACACCAATTTCGTCAACGCGATTCGAAAGAAATCCTTCCAAAACTTTATTGCTAAGGACCGTAGGAGCATGGAGACTCTAGCTACATATTGTCCATGTTTGTGTATAAGACCGTATTCCACAAATTAGCTCAAGTGTAAATAATGGTGTCATTCTGTAAAGACTTTTGGGCCAGCTCTGATGGTAGTATTGTAATATTATGTATTTCAAGAATTGGCCGGAAGGCCTATTAATAAAATTGAATTGAATTGAAATTGTGATTCATGTACGAGCTCAAAATCTTGATGGGGGATATCGCCGTCCGCATAATAAATTCTCATAAAGCCGATTTGGGAAAATTTAAAGGAAAAGAAAAAAAAAACAACAAAAACCGACCCACCTCCAAGTCAGGATAAGAAGGTCTGCTTATTTGTAAGGGGGTGGATGGATGGAGGAGAAATGCGCATGATAAAACCGTCTATAGAATAAAGGAGTTTTATCATGCTGATTTTGGATCAGCAAACCTAATACTCAATCTAAAGCATATTTCTAATCAAAATTATTGCAGAATTAATAGGTAGCGTATGTAGAAGTCTATCAGCAACAGTACACTTGTGAGAAAATTTCGACATCATGGGACCTGTGGTTTGTTTATAAGTTTCCCTTCTCTTGTAAAATATTAAAAATTGGCAAGAGGAACGTCTTCACGCATGATAAAACTGCTAAACAATTAGGAACTTTGAACGCGCGCATTCTGTGGGTTGTGACGAGATTGTTATAGCCCTTATTGATCTAATGAGGGAGTTTAGTGTAACCTTACGACTTCTGGGGCCCCTGAAAGAACTACTTCACTGAAAAGGGGACTAATTTTCGAGACTCAGTGAGCTGATGACATCAAATGTTATGACGCGTACGTACACATAGACCAGTTACGTCCACTCAGCCGTCGTTTCTCTTCTCAGCAAGCTATCGAAAACAAAATAAGATCAAAAGAATTGTCTCTGCTAGCGGCGACGTTAATTAATATAAACCAGCCCACGAAAAGTATTACGTCATTCCATATAATATATATCTTGTAAACTATGTCACCATGACACTACAATCTTATGGCGTCACACTTTTGACGCGAGGGGAGATTATCCACACTGTCCTTAATATTGATAGGGTTATCCAGTGCAGTGGTATTCATGGACATCACAGCTGACTCTTAGCGTTAAAAAGTGTGAAGAGTTGGAAACGATCTGTTGTGAAGATTCAAAATAATACTTCATCAATAAGCTGATAAATGACGGAGGGAATCCTCATCAGCATTTCTGTTTGAAGGACTGATCCCAAGCTCGGTAAAGACAAAGCAGTAATTTTTCAATGGGGCCATGTTATAAATACTTCGGTCTAAATCTCGGCTGGGATCAGTCCACTGAGCAGAAAATTAAAAAAAAAACAAAAACCAAACGAGTTTTCTCCGTGTAGTTCGCACACAGACCAGAGATGGACAAACACAAAAGGCGCCTTCCAGACTTGCCACGCATGATTTGTAGGGGGAGTTTATACACACTTTATTGACTTGCTAGTGATCAGTACTCTTGCGTAATCCTATGCGCACCCCTCTTCCCACACGCACGCACGCACGCACGCACGCACGCACGCACGCACGCACGCACGCACANNCACACACACACACACACACACACACACACACACACACACACACACACACACACATTTTCTCTATTCCTTTCCCTCCTCACCTCGTTTGTGTCCCTAAGACATTCTCATTCATCACTGTGACTCGATTGACCCCTCCTCAGAGTCTAGCAACAGACACTTCCTGTTCTTGCCTGCGTGCGTGCATGTGTGTGTGTGTGTGTGTGTGTGTGTGTGTGTGTGTGTGAGAGAGAGAGAGAGAGAGAGAGAGAGAGAATATGTGATTATATGTGTGTGTGTGTGTGTGTGTGTGTATGTGTGTGTGTGTGTGTGTGTGAGTATGTGTGTGTGCGTGTATGTGTATGTGTTGTGTATGTGTGTGCGTGTGTGTGAGTGTGTGTGAGCGCGCGTGCGTGGGCGTGCGTGACGCAGTGGACCTGCTGCCTCATTCAATGAACCCGTTTGAACCCAGCAGAGCAATCAGTTTCAAAAAGCCTTGGCTTGTTACTGTCTTTAAATCAATGAACTCGCTCACAAATTAATTTTTTCTTAGGCCAGTGATAATGCATATGTGAACCCAGAGATACTGGCTAGTACGGAAGTGCTCTCGCAGCAAGATTTTTTTTTTTTGAAGGGGTGGGGGTGGGACAGAAGGGGAAGGGGTCTGCGTAAAAGTGCGAGGCGTATAGTGTGGCGCAACATTTATAAAAGTTAATAAGGGCGATTACGCATAATACATTCCCTGTCATGCATAAATGTGCTCTGTTGGTGAATTTGACAGTCCCCTGCAGGTCCTGGAGAGTCTCTCACAGCTTTCTGACGTCAGGTGGTGACAAGTCAGATGCCTCGGACTAAATTTCCCCTCGGTGAGGCTGGTACTCCGCACGTGTCTGCAGGACATACGGAGGTGTTGGTTGCTTCTGGCGGTAGGTATATCCGGGCCACATTACCTTCCCCTTGGGTGTACAGAGTCATATATCCTCAGACAATGATTCTCTCGGGTCTCCCGATGGGAGTTGGTGGAAGAAGTCTTTCGTACCCCATTGGAGTTGGTAAAAAAGGTGTTTGGTGAATCAATATAAATTTACCATGTTCAAGTTCGAAGGTTTTCTTAGGCCATAATGCCAACATCATTTCACAATACAATACCAAATCATACCATATCTTATTAATACAATACACTGCAACGACGCAAAGATGTTCCTCGTGCACTCTGTTTCCATTCTTTTACCACTTTTTCATCCATCTGACATCCAAACTTCCGAGAACTAACACACAAATCATATCTCTGCTGTTATCAATCACTTTCTTTCATCACACAGTCTGTTTCTTGTTCTGTGTCCCTTATTACTTGCTTTGACCTAAATTTTACACATGATCTTTCTTTTTTTCAGAGCTCAAAAATTATGCACTGGTCCTTGGAACTTAGAAGTCCTGAGTCCTTCCTATTATATAATATATTATATTATGAGAGACGATTTGAAGAGAGACCAGTGGAAGAAAAAGAAACAAAACATTCTATATGGAGTAGGAAATGAAGAGGATGCGAAGAATATAGACCTAACCACTAATCGAACTCCTCCCACTGCCACTTATCGGTTCCATTATCTTAAGATAAGACTGTTCACGTATATCATTGAGGAGACTTTGCTTTGAATAATAAGAATGTGTGTTTATGTAAGGTGAGAGGAAGTGTACGAGGAAGAGTGAGCGTGTCAACGTGTCAGGGTGCGAATGTTTTATCGAGCTGTGCAGCTGTTGGATCTTTGTCATTGTTCATTATTATATTGATATCTTGTCAGATGTTGTTGACATTATTAATATCATTGGAAGTCCGTGTTGCCTATCCGCATGCACTACCAGATGCGCTTAGTACAGCGCCATTTTTGAAGAGGGAGGAGAGAGAGAGAGAGAGAGAGAGAGAGAGAGGGGGGGGGAGATCTAGAAAGAACAAAGCTCAGATATTAGCACAAGAAAACTGACCGAATAATCTACAGCTTTTTGTTGCTGTTGTTGCTCTGTCAAGCAGATCGCATTACCGTGTAGTATAATCATGCCTATTATTTCCCATGCCAATTTTTTCCCCACCATACTGAGTACTATCTTTTTCTTTTTTGCCCTATAAGAAATGGCGCTCTAGCAAGCCTACTAAAAGTTATTTTTACCCCCGCTAAAACCCTCCCGCTGATCTTACTCTAAACGGAAACAAATCAACAGCTCAGCATTATAGACTGCTGATTGGCTAGGCCTATATAACAGTATATTAATAGGTACAGTAGCGGTACCAATAACTTTATTAAGACTTATTAGTACAGATGTTGCCCTCACTCTTTATGCATTCGGCTAATCATGGTGATTTATCCCTCTTAGTATTCATATTAGAGAATACGTCAAGGTTACATTTCAGCGGCCGTAAGCATAATCCATACGCTAGTTAACGTACTGCGTTATCTACAGTGAACACTATTAATGTTTTGGATGTTTCCTGTGGTAACAACAGAAAGTGCGTTAACTAACGTAAGGATTATGCATACGACAACAGACCACATGCTATGCTGACATCTACATAGGTAACAGTGTAACAGATCACGGGAAAACACGAGCTGCTTCTGCAGCATTTGCTAGAGAATTGACTGCAGCATGCAGCGTGCACTACAATTAATATTACCAGGTATGACAAGAAGTTAAACATATGATACTGGTATATGCTCTCTATGAATGGACCTGCCGTTCCTGGTTAGCAAATTTTGCAATGCTGCGCACAAAGGCTGTATTTATGGTAGGAAACCAAAGATGATCAAGACACGCTGGAAAACAGCATCATACAGTGACATTGCAAACTAATGAAATTCATCCAGAGTGAACACTCAAAAAGGCATTTGAAATTCAAAAGCATCAAAAGGCATAAAAAATTACCGAAAATAATAGATCCAAAAGTTCCAACAACATGAAATGTATATTTTTTTTTGTTCAGATGACAAAATCCTGGGAATTTCTCAGGGTGTGCTTGGGGCAGTGGTTGGGAAAAGAACGTATCCTTGGGCCTTGGAGGTGTCCTTAGGTATTGTCAGTGTGCATACAACCTTGCAGAGGAAGAAGACTCGCGCCTTTTCGGTAGTATGATGGAAAGTATGGGTAATAAAAATGTACAGCTATAGATATGTGAAAATGAGGAAGACTAAGAATTGGTGGAGGGGGAGGGGAAGAGAAAGAGAAAGAGAGAGTCAGTGCCAGATTTAGAGTTGCTGAGGCCCGAAGTTCTGTCAAGCTGATACCCGAAAGTCTCACAAAGGGGAGACATTACCTAGGAGTAATGTGCGAAAATGGATCCCTGAGCCCAAGAATAGCAATGAAGAAAAATACACCTTAGTAACGCATCTTTCATGGGGCCTGAGCCAAAACGCTTTCAGGACTGCTCAGTGAGTCGTCATGACCTTTTGACTGTGATAAAAGAATGTATGTGTAATTGCATCACCCTTACAGTGATTGATTAAAGGGTTAGCACAGAGTCACAGGTAGTCAATCTCGTCGAGGCGTGTCGAAAATCCCGCTTAGGGCTGGGTCTTTGCGCATATTTTCAAATACATGTATACAAACTCACTGCTTCGGTATCGTTGTTGGTCGATCTCGATACTATGATGTCAGAATGACTCCACAGAAGAAAACTTTAGGTCCTATCTGGATTGGGGCAAGGTGAAAATAAGGCTCCGCTTGAAAAAAAAACAAACAAATAGGTGTAACACAAGGTTGAAACGGAGCACTAAGTAATAGAAATCAAGTAGGATAAAGTGGAACGTGCTCAAGAAGACAAATGCAGAGAGAAAATGAAAGAAGGAAAGAAAGTGATATGGTGGGAATCGAACACGCGACCTCTGCGTCGGCACCCATCGCCTTGCCGTCAGTTCGGAATCAGGTAGACATCTATACACGACGACACCGCCACTCCACAAAACAAATAGTTTTAATGAAATTGAGGAATTTGGTTTACATACACACCCTGTTTCCTGCTTTGTTTTCTTTCCATTCATTTTATTTAAAAAGTAGTTTTAGAGTGTATTTTATAGTGTATTTTTATAATATATTTTATAGATCTATAATATAATAAAATAAAACAAAACTGTGTAAAACGACAATATCAACAAACTCAGAATTTGGAAGTGAGCGTTCAACTTGAGAGCCAGTATCGAGATATTCAGTATCGTAATCAACCAAAGCATAACCTTAGTCACACTCTCAAAGTATTATCGAGACGAAAGATTCGAAATCAGGGTCGTCGCCGGGACTCAACAAGTTATGATTACTTCCCCTTTTGGCGAGTTCTACCGCCAACCCCGCTTAATTATAACTCACGGGGAGCATGGAAAAAACTGCGATTGAAACGAGTTGCGATTTTCTAGTGACTTTGCATAGAAATATAGTATTTTGTTATGAAGCAGAAGCGATTATCCAGACTGCGATTAAATGGAATCCACTGTATTTTAGTGGTAGAAGGTGTGGATATTCAGTGCAAAACCCAAACAAGTTAAAATATACTTGCTGACATCATGTTACATTTCAAGAGGTCCTTTGATTTGTATGTTTTGTTGGAGCAAGCCCACCCGATCCGTATCCGGCGCATGGGATGATGACCTTTTCAGCAAAAAAAAAAAAAGACTTTTTTTTTTGCGGCAAGACTTTTCGCCTTATTAGCAAGAAAATATCAAAGACTTCAGCCCTTATTTTACAATGTTTAACGTCTTAGAATGTATCTTCCAAAAAAAAAAAAAAAGAAGAAAACTTTAGTGAACAGTGCACAAGTTATGTGAACTGCTTATGTACCAGACAAGCAAAAATAAGAATGTCTGATGACCACAAGTATCAGCTCAGAATGACATTATGGACAACCAGTGGGAATCGTGAAAAATGAACTTTTCTTTAACTGTACCTTAACAACTCTCTTCATTAATTCTAATTTCACCTACACTGAAGAATTTCCAGTCCCTAGCTCAGAAAAAAAAAGGAGGGCTCACCCCTTCTGTTATGTATCCATAGAACTGGTGTGGGACTTCAAAACCATTTTGATTCAGTGTTAGTTTTATATTTTTAAACATTTATCGCAATACATAATAGAACTAGGTGTGGTCAAGATAACTTGATATTATCACACGAAGGCAGCAACTACATTGTCCAAGGCTCCCAGCAGAGCCATCACATGGGACCCTCTTCCTTCTGTCTCTTCTTCCCTCTTTTTTTTTTTGTTTTTGTTTTTGTTATATCTCCTATTCTTGTTTTCTTACTCCTTTCTTTGGAGCTCTCATCATCGGAACCCCTACTGTCTTGCAAGGGCTCGGGATGTTAGTTGCAGTCTTGAATCACACACTTGCTCATTGCAGTCGTATATATCACTATTGCATGCCTGCCTTTGTCTTACTTACATGGGCTAATGGGTAATTTTCCTGAAATTAATTCCCTTGAATCCGCTTGGTGACACTCCAGGGCTGCATTTCCCAGGTCTTCTTCAAATGAAATGACGTCATTTTGAGAATGAAAGGGCGGTCTGTGAGTGGGGCTGTATGTTGCTAGGGCCTCGGAGATCGCATGAAACAGGAAGTTAATTCGAGTAAATTTTCCAGAAGTTTTTTGTTTTTTTCCCCAGAAGTTGTTATCTCTAGGCAACGTTACTATTGCTTACAAATATGGCGGACATAACAGCTGTTGTTGTGTTGGCTTTGGTAGATGACAACGAGAATCATGGTCGCATTACAAGTATTCTTTTCCAGCAGCTGGCCATCCAGCTTAAATCCACAAACCAATGCAGCCATACTGTGAGCAGGGTTGCCAGACTTCTTTTCGAGCGGAGCCAAATAGCATATGAAAAGCCAAAACATGGCTGGGAAAGGCTTACTGGGCTGCCGTGTATGACATAAATAGACATTCTACTGCATATATGCCTCGTTGTCATAAGACGGCAGTGAGGGTTATAATCCAAATCATTTACTGCTAACTATCCTCATGTATTTGAGATATTATTATGATAATTTTGTATTTGGCCCCGAAAGAGACAGTTTGGCAACCTTATTGATCCCAACTTGTATTGTCCAACTCTACAACAACGCCAATGCAACGTCTAAGCTCCGCCCACAAATCGCTTAAACTCCACTCATGGGCTGTCGGAGACTAGCAAGACGAATCTAAAAGAAATAGAAACGTAAACAGATGTTCAGGTAAATGTCGCGTTTTTGACTCTATTCCCATTGTAACATTAAATATTAATAGTGTATCAATTTTTCATAATTTCATGCTATAATATTAAACCCTAGGGTTCCCAAAGATACTTAAGCCTGTCATGCAAAAAAATTGGCACCCCACATTTGGGCGAGAAGAATAAATCAGTCCTTTAAATCTTTTATGCGTAAAAGGCAATAAATGCGACCACCGGCTGAGGACGATAACTTTTTATGACTATTTTGTTCTTTCTGTTTGTTTAATTTCAAGACATTCCCGATGTTACGGAGTTTAATTAGCGTCACTTTAAAAGTGCCACAAAACTGTTTATGATAATTATCCCAGAAATTATTCATGTGCAATGACAAGCCGCTGCAGTTCATAGAATAATTATTTCGTAAATGGCTCTCAAATTTTCCTAACCAAATTACAGAAAACGACCAGGAGGTCTTTTTAACCGGAGTATGGTTTGAGAGTTACTGTTCTTTACATTTGAAGAAAATGACCCCTAATCGTCATTTTGGTTCTGGAGAAATGTAAATAAAAATACCGTTACGACTTTTATTTACCCCGTAGGAAAATTGATTTTACAATGTTAGAAAAATGTTACACATCTCATTCATAATATAGACACATAGAACAATACACACCATACATGTAAATGCATAACATTACAAATGAATTAAACAACAAAGATATTGCTGGTTGCCAGCGGTGCAGCGCCCTGGTTCCCCCTAGCTCTACAGCCAGGTACTCATTTACACCTGAGTCGAGTTTGGAAATGGAAGTGAAATGTCTTTCCTAAGGACACTACAGCTTGAACCGCCCGATCTGCGAGTCCAACACATAAACCTTAACATACAGAATCTTCAGTTTCTATTACGGCTCACAAACCACGCGGTCACGCTCAAAATGCTTTTACTGGCCCGTGACCTGGTATCTATTTTTCAAGCTTCGCTAAACTCAAGGTGTGAGGTCTTCCTGAAGCGTCATTAATATCAAGAACATCTTAAAGAGGGAGAGAGAGAGAGAGAGAGAGAGAGAGAGAGAGAGAGAGAGAAGAGAGAGAGAGAGAGAGAGAGAGAGAGAGAGAGAGAGAGAGAGAGTTTTGTGTGTGTGTTGGCATCATCCAAAGTCGTAAAAAACGGGAAGGAAGGGTAAAGCAAGCTACGTACACAATTTCCCAATTAGACTAGGGCGAAGTGTACAATAACAATAGAGAGAGAGAAAGGGAGAAGGGTTCAGCTCTAAATTCCAAGGGAAGTAATATATGAACGACATAAAGGGACATAAAGGCTAAAAAGGCTCATTACCTTAACACTATGTTCAATAAAGAAACTCTAACTTCGAAATTCCAATGTTATTAATTTATGAATGTTCCTAAGGGCTAAAGAAAAGGCTCATTACTTTTACTACCCTATCCAGCAACTCTGAATAGCAACTTCGAAATTACAATATATAATTTATGAAAGACCCTTAGGGGCTAAATGGTTCTTGACTATAATAACTGTACGCTATACAGCAGCTCAAAGTAATAACTTCACACAATAATATACGNCGAAGAAAAAAAAAAGCAGTAACAATAGCAAGAAAGCGCAAGACTACACAAGAAATTTATTAATTCGCCCAAGATCAATGGCCAAACAGTTATACATAACATTAATTCGATTTTATTGAAGACTAAATCCATCCTTTTTAAGACATCACGCTAAGCCTGTGACATACATCCATATCTGAGTTAATTATAAGTTAATTGCAATGAAGTAAAACAAAATTTTTAGAATTCTTTTTTTATTATGCGACATAACAAAGGCTGGCAACATTATTGTTATTGCCATTTTTTGCTTTGACACCTACACACGTCATAATGATGATTCCTTATTCAGACCAAGTCTTGGCTTTCCACTAAGTTTTATGCTAAATAGAATGTAACTTTTTGAGTCACCTTCTTAACAAACAAACAACTAACAACGGATAATAACATAACCAAACTTGGCAAAGGAAATGACACATCCAGTCCCTATCATCCTCAAGTAGGGGCCCAAACACTTCGGGCAACTGCAGGGGTGATGGTTACGGCCCTAGAACAGCTGCTGGCCTACTTCGCTACCCTCCCCCCCCCCCCCC
>JAWQUT010000409.1:309300-325375 GCA_033807755.1 Ellobium chinense | reverse complement strand
CCCAACCAACTCCCTCCTTCTCCTCGTGCTGAAGTGATGGCCGCAAGGAGACACAGTGGTGCAGAAACTTAACCGTGGTTAAATCGAGGGCGATCAACTTCGTTAGTTATTGATCAAAACTTCATGATCTATCACTGCAACTGTGAGTATGACATAGCTTGTGGTGTATGTGAATTTTGACTTGATAACATTATTTACTGACTTCAAAAAAAAAAAAAAAAGAAAAAGTGATAAACGAGCACGACAAAAAGGAACACTTTAATGTTGGATGCAATTTAATAATAAGATCTGTGTTTGATGTATCGAATGAGATAAGGCTTAGAAACAAAAAGGTGAATGTGAATTGTATGTATGTATACTGTATATATGAGGACATTTGAAGACTCAACGACTTTTCATGGAAATAGTTTACAAATTTGATAAATGTGCGACTGAAAAAGAAGTTGCGACGCTGTAAATCTGTTAAGAACTTGCCCATTAACGATGGTATTCCTTGCCGATATAAAAATTACAAAAACTCTGCATGTTGAAAGCTACTGAGGGTGCATGCAGCACTGGTGCAGTAATGTAATTCTTACAATGGTAAGAGATCCCACCGATATAGCGCAAGCTCTTAAATATCAAATGAGGTATCCCATTCTACAATCTCAAATTTGACCACCAGCTCTGTGTCAGCAGGCCATATCATACACATCTGTTGTCACTCATCAAGGTAAAATACAATGCCCCGCGGTCCCTGTTTCGATTTTGTTTTCTCCTAAAAACCTACTGCGCCTAATAGTCCTCAGCTATTCAAATCTTCCGACCCCTTAATTTCTTATTTGTTCCTCTCTTCATGGATTGTAATTGCCACATGTTGCTCACATGGCGACTTGCACAGCAGGTCAAAACTGTTATAACGAAGGGAACAACACTACGATTTATGACACATAGCTGAAGTTAACTAGTATGCTCGCTCTACTCGTGTTTCTCTTGTCTTATTTGGAGGTTTTATTGTTGCTTGATTCTGATCGCTGGGTGCAGTAATTAACAGTAATACTATGGCTTTTCGAAACTGTCTTTCTGGTTATACGTAACCTTCAGGCAAAATATAATTACATATATTCGCAAGCCATGTGGTTTATGGGCAGCGTATTGCGTACCAAAGACTCGTATTGTTAAATATAAGAGTGTCCTGAAGGCATTATCAAATTGTGGTTCATACAATGAACTGTTGTAAGGATCATTAAAAAGTGTGCCTTGAAAACACACACACACACACACACACACACACACACACACACACANCACACACACACACACACACACACACACACACACACACACACACACACACACACACACACACACACACACATACATTTTTTGCAATTATTTAAATTCCGAGAAAAAAATGAGAATGCTCTACGACAATGGCCATAATCCTGAACACGATTGTATAGCGTTAGATCTGCAGTTGACCATGGAAGGCTCGTGTTCTTTAGATCAACCTCACTTTTCTCGAGTTTGCCGAATTTTGAGAAACAGGCCTACATGAAGTAGAGATATAAATTTAGGTCCTAAACATTTTTTGGAGGGAACCGTAATTTTGACTTAAAACTGTCCAATTCAAGGTATTCGTACTCGACTGCATTTGGTCTGGCTTTTTTTTGTTTTATATTTGTGTTTGTGTTTTCGTAATGTAAATCTCTTTCCATAAAATATTTCACCATAAACTTCAGAATATAAAGTGGACCCATTTCCAACCCTGCAATTGTGATAGGATGCCATTTCAAGTGGTAGACGGCGTTCCTGTGATTACAGCTTGAGCTAAGCAGGGGCAGTACACGTCAGTCTTCATGCAGTTTACATCAAAGATCGTTCTACATAAAAAAGGACAAATGGCTATAATTGGTCAATGGGATGGGTTGAAAAGATAGGGGTGATAAACACACTAAGGAAAACATTGTCCATTGAGTGGTAAAGGCGTATGGGAATCCAGACGAAACTGCTGAAAAATGCGTGGAGCATAGTGAGTTTGCCCTTAGTTTGCCCTTTCGTGCGCCGAGTGACGGCTAAAAATCCATATTCTGTCTTGCAAGGTGTAGCTGTCAATAAATCTGATGACGACGGCAGTTTCTTGTAAGCCTTACCCGCTGATGACATAAAAGTAAATAGGAAGTCGTGCTTATGAAAAAAAATGTGACTCCCTCATCAATAATAATTACGCGTGCCAGGGCCGTCGCTCGGAATTTTCATGCCCTTAACCCCTACAGCTTAAGAGAAGGGCAAAGGACAGTAGACTCCCGAACCTTCACGATAACCAAGACCGACTGAAAAATTCTGTGCCAAATTAATAATAGAGGGTTGCGTTTTTTGCACACATTTCACTGAACTCTTGTCGTACATGGAGGCTCCGGCAGATTTCATAACTTATATTTAAGGACACTCCGGCCTAGAGCTTGATTTCGGGTTAAAGGCAGGATTAGAGGGAGGGTTAAGGAAACTTTGGACAGCCCTCAGACATTATCATTTTTTAGAAACTCTTTCATGCTTGTTTTCTCTTTTCTAAACCAAGCTCTATGCAAGAGTCTCCTGGCATAGACCCTACTGCATATGAACAAAGTCAAACAGTCAGATGTAAGTGATGCCAGTATGAGGCAGGGACGTGCTCTATATAGGCTCAGGCATGATTTGAGAGTAAGATCATGGCACTCTCCTAAGTCACACTAAGGGCCTACATTCATGGTTAGGGGCAGGAATCGACCCCGAAAGTCCGGCAAATTTCGAAAACAAAGTTGAGAAGCTGACATATCCCCCGAATTTACATACGCCAATTGGCGGAAGGAATGGCGTGCTGTGTGCATATTATGCAACCCTCTATTATGCTTTATTAACACTGGAGATGGCGGCTTTACCATAAACTCCTACGGATTAAGGACGACAAGAGAGATACGGCCCTGATCATAAAAAAAAAACACCAAAACGATCACAGGCCTTACCCAATGGCGGAGTGGATCACTGAAAGTAACCTAGGAGTGCCAGCTGCATAAGGTGTAAATGTTAATTTTCTTTCCTTACACTGGAGTTCCTCTCCTCCTTCATTTGGCCCAACGGTGTACTTTCTGAAATCTCGGATGGGCTAACTCACCCTTCAGGAATAGGATTACCTCATAGGTAGGTCAAACTAAAACTGTACAATGAAATTAATTTAATCTTCTTCCATATACATACTAATATATGATGTAAGTTTGACTTCTAAAGAAGCCCCACGGGCGAAAATTTGAAACAATAAATTAAAGATACAACGTTTTATACAGAGTGTTCGTGTTCGTCTTCTTATGGGGATATATAATATTGTATTTAAAAAAAACAAAAACCGATTACCCACTATGTGTAATTTGAATCTCCGCCACCCTCTCCCTTTTTCCAAAAAATGTTAATACCATGCTTACGGAATGAATCGAAAGCACATTTTCTCAGAGAAAACTGCTGTTATTCATTCATTCATTCTCTCTCGATTGTAGGAGGCCCTGCACCTCTTTACGGACTGTAAACCTGCTGTTGATGCATTCGGCCCTGCACTTTGCTGCCTATCAATGCATTTGCTCTTTAAGAATTTTTTTTCCCTTTTTATTGTCAATCGTCAATAACATTCACATACATCTTTTAATATCAACGTCTCTTAGGTACTTGTGTGAAATCTGGATTGAGATAATGTTTAATTAACGAAATCACTTACACCACTTGTGAGAGCAAATGTAAATGACCTTATCGAAGAGTGATGTATGATAGTGTACAATGACAGAGAAGTGAATCCTAGCGACAACCTCTACAGCATATCATTATGATATTACGCCAATCTCTCTCTTCTTCCTGCCTCTCTATCTCTATCTCACTCATTTCAATATCACCCACACTACATTTTCACACACACACACACACACACACACACACACACACACACACACACATTCACACGCACACGTACCAATGCACGCAAATCCTACTAACAACTAACTCACGAATGAACAAGCCTAGGTGAAAATATCAGTGAATTTCCTCCCAACTGAAAAAAAAAATGAGTAATTGGTACAATTACTTTACTTTTTTGAAAGCAAAGTAACTGCTACAATTACTTTACTTTGAAAAGTAACTAATTACTTTTCAGTTACTTTTTAGCTACTTTAAGGTTTCAGTTTCTTGGTTATCCAAGAAACGAAACAAGCGTGCAAAAAGTCAGCTGGCACGTTTCACACAAGTTATCACGGTTATCTTTTGAGTGATATCCGTTAAGTCATAGAATTAATATCTAATTTATTTATGTTGAAGTCTCAAAACAGCAGCCTTTGTTCGTTTTGGTATCAATGGCCATTTATTTTAATACCTTTTTTTTTTTTTTTTTGAATCTGCTTCTTCACAAGGAACTTAACAATTTTACAAAGTGCACAGCCTGTTTTAGAAAGCAATTTTCAATATACAATCCTGTGTGCGTTAGTACAGTGACTTTCAGCCATCCAGTTTGTATTTTATTATTATTCCAGTATCATCTTGATGATCCTTCAATCGTGTGTGCCGTTTATTCGACCCCAGGAACCGTAAATCTCGCTTTACCAAACGCATTGTGTTGAAAGCTTTTTCCCCTGTACACATTAGAGCTTTTTTTTTTTCAGTGAAATTAAAAATCTATGAGATTTTAGACTTGGGATTAGAGAACCAGAAAGGGTAACCTATTAGTAATTTTGTAACTTTGATCTTCTGTGGCTTGAAACGATAGATTTAATTGTCCCTTCCCTCTTTCTCTTTTTAGCTCAATGTCATATTGTCTCATTATGCCTGCCTTCCTTCCTTCCCTGCCTTCCTTCCTTCCTTCCTTCCTTTCCTTCCTTCCCTGCCTTCCACCTTCTCTCCTTCCTTTGTTCAGTCATTCATTCATCTTTAATTAGATAAACACAGTAATATCTTGATATCAACTACCGGTATGCTACGCGTTCCCCCTTACTAAGTATACGCTCCTAATGCATCGAATTTTTCCTTCTTTACCTTTTGAAATAAACCTTGATCCCAAGTTACAAGGTATACTGACTTATAAAGTATAACCTCATTATGAACTGTAAACTTGAATGGTTCCACTAAGCATAAAGCATTCCCTTAAAAAATCGATCCTGTCACAACAGACTGGGGATAGCACGTTATCATAAAATGTGCAGCTCGGCGCCTCTCGCATGTGCCGATCAGGCCAATATCGCACTTAGTTTGACGGGATTGGTGGAGAGAATCACGACAATGGACAGCGGATTCGCTTATGACTCGTGACGCAACGGGGGTGATGAATCTCTGTAATGAGTGCAGGCCAAGTGCGTTTGCAACCGCCTACCGTATCCCCTATAAGTAAGTTGTATTAAATTGTAAAACGAAGATATAAAGCCTGACACAGGCGTATTCTGGCTTGCACGTGACTGTTACATTAACGTTCTTCAATCTTCACATAATATTATTATGATTGATTAAAAGCTTCAAACATTTTGCAGTCTGGTGGTTGTGTTCAAATTCCACAGCCATCCTACTCAGTCCTGCCCCACCTCATCCCGACTAAACGCAGATATGGTCGCCCCTCTCATCCCTCTCCCTTACACCGCGGGCGGCCCGATACGACACAACCTGTCCTCCCTTCATCCCTTCCCCCCGCTGCCCCCCTCCCACCCGCGACTGGGTGGCGCGAAGGTGAGGCCTGATCTTATTATCCTACGTCTGTCCAGGGTTGGGCAAGTTCACCAAAAAAGTGAGTTCAGATCAAAATCAGTTCACTGAGGGAAAAATGCCCGTAGATCACGTTTAGCTCAGTTCCAGGGAAATTGTGCATTTTTCAGATCGGCTCAGTTCACCGTGGTTTTCGTTAAAGTGGGACACGCACATCAAAACTAATTTTCCACTTTTCAATACCTTTTCTCCTTAAAAATTATCTATGGTGCCCACCGAGTCNCCTTCCTTCTTTCCTTTCCTTCCTTCCCTGCCTTCCTTCTTTCCTTTCCTTCCTTCCCTGCCTTCCACCTTCTCTCCTTCCTTTGTTCAGTCATTCATTCATCTTTAATTAGATAAACACAGTAATATCTTGATATCAACTACCGGTATGCTACGCGTTCCCCCTTACCAAGTATACGCTCCTAATGTATCGAATTTTCCCTTCTTTACCGTTTGAAATAAACCTTGATCCCAGGTTACAAAGTATACTTATAAAGTATAACCTCATTATGAACTGTAAACTTGAATGGTTCCACTAAGCATAAAGCATTTTCCTTAAAAAATCGATCCTGTCACAACAGACTGGAGATAGCACGTGATCATAAAATGTGTAGCTCGGCGCCTCTCGCATGTGCCGATCAGGCCAATATCGCACTTAGTTTGACGGGATTGTGGAGAGAATCACGACACTGGACGGCGGATTCGCTTATGACTCGTGACGCAACGGGGGTGATGACATCTCTGTGTTGAGTGCAGGCCAAATGCGTTTGCAAACGGCCTACCGTATCCTCTTAATAAGTAAGTTGTATTAAATTGTAAAACGAAGAGATAAAGCCTGACACAGGCGTATTCTGGCTTGCGCGTGACTGTTACATTAACGTTCTTCAATCCTCACATATTATTATTATGATTGATTAAAAACTTCAAACATTTTGCGGTCTGGAGGTTGTGTTCAAATTCCACAGCCATCCTACTCAGTCCTGCCCCACCTCATCCCGACTAAACGCAGATACGGTCGCCCCTCTCATCCCTCTCCCTTACACCGCGGGCGGCCCGACACGACACAACCTGTCCTCCCTTCATCCCTTCCCCCCGCTCCGCCCCTCCCACCCGCGACTGGGTGGCGCGAAAGTGAGGCCTGATCTATTATCCTACGTCTGTCTAGGGTTCGGCAAGTTCACCAAAAAAGTGAGTTCAGATCAAGATCAGTTCACTGAGCGAAAAATGCCCCATAGATCAGTTCCAGGGAAATTGTACATTTTTCAGATCAGCTCAATTCGCCTTGGTTTTCGTTAAGATCAGATGAAGCTCAGTTCAGTTCATCAGAATTGAAAATTACTTCATGAGGATAAGCACTAAGCAGAAGGCCACAGCCGGCAGGTCTACAGTGCAGTTTCACAATTATAACAAAGCCAAAATCCCAGCTAAAACAAATTGAAACAAACACGTTTAATACATATAAAATATTATACAATTAATATTCCCATATTTAAGAAAAGGTTTAGATGCAGTTTGGACCTTGTTCCAACATGATGTACATCTCAAATGGACTGCACCAAGTAAGTGGCTCTCTCTTCACTACAGTCCTTAAAGGCCAGCCCAGAGTATGAAAGGAGAAGAGGGACATGATGGAACAGTTCCCTACTTTGAATTTCAGTGGCACCGTTGACATTGGAGTGCTATTTTTTTCCCGAGTTTCACATTTCATACTGCATGTAAACTTTGCAGATTGCTAATTTACAATACCTCTGAACGTTGCGGTAAATATGGTTGCAATAAAACTTCCAGTACTTTAAGTATGCAACATATCCATTTGAGTCAGTGGCCAGGGCCTTTAGTAGGTAAGACTTGCCTTTCAACGATTAAAAAAAAAAAAAATTAATGACCTTTTATTTTTAAATCACCAGGTATGCAGACATGCCAAAACGCAGACTTTTCCTGCTGGTTCTGTTCAGCGTGGTGAATATCGCACTTTTGCTCTGGACCTTGCAGTCATCAAACAAGAATCTGTCAGTCTTCCATCCTGCTGTAATCGAACGCTCAGGAAGCAATAGGACTTCAGTAAAAGTGCGAAAATTTTCACAACACTTGGACTATTATGCTGTAGGAGAGAGTAGCGCGGAAGCACTTAGACCACTTGCTCCACCTCCGAGTGAAGACCTCGCAGAAGGCGGGAAGCAAACATCTCAGTCAAACCGAGAGAACAAAGACAAACGGAAAGTAAAGTTCACGAGGGATCTTGATGATCAAAACCATCAGCAGCAACAGCAGCAGCAGCAGCAGCAGCAGCAGCAGCAGCAGCAGCAGCAGCAGCACGAGAATGCAACGCGGTGTCCCGATATAATGTCTGGGATGACCCGTGGCCGATGGATAACACGGCCTTTGACAGAGCAGGAGAGGCACACAATTGACACCTACTTGCGAGAGGAGAGAGGTGCCTACAAGATTCCCTCCACTTATCAGAGAGATGATGGTCGGTGTGGGGATGTTCCCTACAAGTACTCCCCCCTCTTCCATCACATGTGGTTCAAGGCCATCTGCGACCCTTATGGCAGCACGCCTTGCTGCCAGACCAACAAGTGAGTGCCAAGAACAGATATTCCTTCCGTCCAGGGCTGCATTTTTCTGATAAAATGGCACACAGACACAAAGCCACACAAGCACTTGTAACATTTTGTCAGATAAAGACAGCAGGAGACAGTAACTGACTGTGGTTTGCTCAAGTTCTTAAATGGAAAAGTTTTGAAATAGAAAATAAGGGATTCCAAACAATTGTATGGGTTTTCGAGCATATGACGCTCGGTGTCATTAGGTGTTACTTTTTATATAGGCCTAAGCAAACGTACCCGATATCCCGGCAATGCAGGGTGTTATTTGCTGATAGCACACTTAAAAAATTCAGTGGGCAAATATAAATCACGCAACATTATTTCAGTACCTTCTTTCCAGCATTTAGATTTACGCCCAAATGCTTCTTCTTGATTATGTAAATGGCGTCCTTTTTGTGTGCAGAAGCGGCGTTCTCTGAAACGTTACATGCACCTTTCTGAGCTGCTGAACCAGGAATAGCAAATATATATTTTTTAAAGTCTATCCTAAACGTGTCATATTTCCACGGACCAGTACGTCCTATTTTTTGAGAATATTTAGTGAACTCAAAGGAATGAGTAATGGAACGTCTTTTTAAATATAGAGAGATGACGCGTTCCCGATGAGAATGTTCACAAAAACATGTGGCAGACATTATGCTCCTTGTAAATATTAGCTTCATGTGTAGTCTTTCAGAGTATTTCTAATTGTATCCCTTCCCTCCTTTTCCATATATACTCGCATATTACATTGTATAAGCCCGTGTTTTTGATAAATTTAAAAAAAAAAAAGGGGGGGGGGAGATCAAAAATACCTAATATATATGTTTCTGAAAATGATTAGTACGTAAACAGTCTGGTCTTAAAGATTTGATAGAGTAAGCCTCATATGCAGGCAGTATGATTCATTCACATTTTCTAGAATTATTTAGTTTTTGTGTTTTCCTTGCACATCATTAGTGCGTGGACTGCTTTCTTCCATACACTCATATGCTTGATAGTCAGTAGCCAGATATGACTTTCGAATAAATGCGTGCATCAAGTGCGAGATAACGTCCAAAAGTGCATGTTCACATTCTTTCTCGCACATAATGCAAACATCCGCCTATTCACACAATGTTGTGAGCAAAAAGTCAAAGAAAGAAAGAGGAAGGGATATGGACCGTTTCAAAACAAATACAACAATAATTACAGTAAAGCAGTTGCCTACATTTCTTAGCATAGGTTTCCCGTTTAACTCGGTCAGAGGCAATATAGGAAACGCAAGACAAACTGTTTCCATAATTGTTTTGGCTTTTCATATTGTTCAGTACAATTTTAAATTCTATAGCGGGTTAATAAAATCAAAACTAGAACACATCACGATACACACATGTGGAAACCTCTCTATAAAGTCTAACAGTTTTCCATAGGAAATCCCAACGATACAGAATAAAATTCAAAATTGTTGCCTACCTTTTTAAATGAAATTTTAATGTAATACAATGTAATGTAATTTCTTTAGATGCGTTAGCCTGCCTGAAGAGGAATGCAGATGTCCAACTTGCTACGATGAACGTCAGGCCATTCATGCAGAGTATGCCTCATGGAAACCAGAAGACAAGCGATGTCAGGTGGAAAAATTCACTTCGGAGCAGGCATGCAAACTGCTTCGCGGAACCACGATTGTCTTTGTAGGTGATTCCTTTATAAGGCACCTCTTCGCGGCGTTGGTAATTGTACTAACCAACAACAGTATTGACGGGGCATTGAAGAAACTTATATCACCTGGTATGTACCCTGTTAAGTTAGACATAGTATACGAAACAATACATGTACATTTCATTGGCCAGAGATTCGTTTCACATTGTTCAACACTGATCAGCGGCCATATGCTCGTACTTGCGTTAATCTGAGCACTTCGGAAACTGCGGGAACCACTATTAATGTTTTGGAGGCTTCCGATAGTTACCGCAGTGTGCTAGTTTACGCAAGGATTATGCACACGGCCACAGATCATAAATACGAACCATGGTTTTTGGCATTCTTACGCGTAGGATAATATGTACTTGTAACAGTCGTTACTGTATGGTGTCATGATTCTCCCAATCTTTAGCTGACATGTGAGTCGAGTTAGAAGGTGAGTGCAAAGGCCAAGGACACAACAACAATGCTGGAATCTCGAATCCCTGCACCCTCGTATTTTACGTGTACTTTCACCATTTTCATCATACAGTTTATGTTGCATAAGATGCTAACAAATGTCCACTTGACAATTTCAGCTCTACGGAGGCCCTGTGTTGGTATGCACCAGATAACAGGCAATAGTTGCCGACAACTCCTAGATCAAGATAGGCTGCTGTGTAACGACACAGTCACGGTATTTGGTCATCATCATCATCATTTAAAACTGAGAAAATTTAATAGCTCAACCTTAATTCAAGGAATTTATTAAAAATCTGGTTAAGAAATAAGACCGAAATTTACTTTTAAACGTTTCGGCTCTAGGGCCTTTATCATCATCATCACCATCATCAGTAGCATCATCATTCTCCACTCTCTCTCTCTCACCCCCCCCCTCCCCTCGACGCCCTTGATCGTGGCTCTATCATGGTCGTTCTTGGAATCAACTGTAGGCCGGTGAGGTTAATAGGGAGTAGCCACATAACATAGATTACAACAGCGGGACAAAAAGAGATCGCTTTGGGTCGTACACAATAGATCAGTTTTGACTTCAATTTAAACACAGTAACGTTGATTACTATTATATCACTGCAATATGTCTACATGATCAAGGATTTATTCAGCTGTATCATTTCTACTACAGTCAGTAGTCTCGTGTCCACACACGACCGGTGTCTATGCACCTAAGCAATTTCTCCGTGAACAATCCATAGTTTCAAAAAAAAAAAATTGTTTGCTGTTCTAGAAAAAAACAAACATCCTTATCTTTAATCAAGGTATTTATCTTGACTCCCATCTTTGAAATACAGATTATGGGATATCTCCGAAAGCTTAAGCTTAGGCGTGCAGACGCAGATCGTAGCATGTTATTACTTTTTCAATAAATTCTGTGAGACTAAAGCAACGGCTAAATATCTTTCACATACTATAGAGTAAAGGCAGGTCGTTGCGATAGGACTCTACTTACGCTAGGGGTCGCTCACTTTGCTTTCTTGTAGCCTTATGTCGATCTTGGTAGAGGTAAACAAAACAATAGTTTTCAATTTCTGTACGCATATGCAAGATTAGCATCAGGCTAATGGAAAGCGAAATAAGTGAGCCTTAGCGCAAGAAGAGCCCTGTCACAACGACCGGCCTTTACTCTAGTCTGTGGATGACACAATTGTTTTTATCTTTTCATATGAACTTATCTTATATCTTGTTTCTATGACTGTGATTCCCTGCAGGTGAAATATGTTCAAGTCTTTCCTGCCAGCGAGTTCTTGTACACGCCACCGGTATTGAGGTCACTGCGCCATGTGAACAAATCCATCATCGTCCTTGGACTTGGCATCCACGATGACTTCGACGTCAGTCACGTGACAAAGAGGTTTCTCCTTCCCTTCCTCAATCTTCGGCAACATCTGTCTACCAACCTCACCATCGACGTTGATCTAAACGAAGTATTGACAAACTTCGACACTTTGGATGATCTTTCTGGGAATTTTCAAGACAATTCTAGTAAAAGTTCCCGAGACGTGAGTTCCAAGAATTCAACTTCTCTTTACAAGTATCTGCTACAGCGAGATTTGGATCAAATTCTGGGAGACATTCGGTTAAATGTAAACCAGCCTAACACACTATTTTCATCGTTCGTTGCGGGTTTGAGCAAATATGGTGCGGATTTCAACTTAGGTTTCAATTTACATGGCCCAGACAAGGAACAGCTGTTAAGGAACCTGAAAAGCTTCAAGGGAGATAATCATGATAGTGGAACAGCTTCATCCTCTATCACCAAGGGAAGTAATTATAACAATAAGCCAACATCCTCCATTGTGAATGTAACCGACTCATCAATAATCTTTGAAACTCTACCGAAAATTGACGTAGATGTCAATCATTTATGGCCACGCCTTATATGGGTGGGCACTCACGCCCCCGGTTTACTGAAGTCACCGAAATTTAAAGAGCAAACGGCCGAGGGGGTGCAGAATTATAACTTAGGCATTCAGGAAATTCTGAAGAAGTGGATGGTGCCTTTTCTGGACACGTTTACCTTTAGCAATGGCACTGTGAGTTTCGATGGTACTCACTATGGCTGGGGGATTAATATGCTGAAAGTGGAGATGTTGCTCACCTACATTCAGAGGGTTCTTGTGCAGGAAGAAGAATGGGAATGGTAGTGAGGGAGGGTGCGATAACAGCGGGTGTGTGTTCGTGTGTGTTTTAGTGTGTGTGTGTGTGTGTGTGTGTGTGTGTTTGTGTGTGTGTTGAATGTGTGTGTGTATGTGTGTGTGTATATGTGTGTGTGCGTGTGTGTGTGTGTGTGTGTGTGTGTGTGCGCGCGTGCGTGTGTGTGTGTGTGTGTGTGTGTGCGTGAGTGCGTGCGTGTGTGTGTGTGTGTGTGNGTGTGTGTGTGTGTGTGTGTGTGTGTGTGTGTGTGTGTGTGTGTGTGTGTGTGTGTGTGTGTGTGTGTGTGTGTGTGTGTGTGTGTGTGTGTGTTGTGGTTTATAATACTTGTATAGGTGTGCGAAACTGCAGGTGCGACTCATAGACAAAGAATAATGTGAATGGTAAGATAAAGAATGAGAAAGGGATGCGTACGGGTGTGTGCTTGTAAGTGAAATGTATCAACCTAAGATATATATATATCTTCTCTCTGTCCATCCGACTGTTTATCTGCCAGGCAGAGATACGAGAAACTGCACATGCGATTGTCTGGAAAGATGTAAATGTTTTTTATGGCTGCGAATGCGCCAGCTGCATGAGAGTGGATTTAAATTTGTTACGTATAAATACAAGTATTGGTATTAAGATAGAACTATATATAGAGAGAAAAGGGGACGAGAGAGAGAGAGAGAGAGAGAGAGAGAGAGAGAGAGAGAGAGAGAGAGAGAGAGAGAGAGAGAGAGAGAGAGAGAGAGAGAGGGAGAATAGCAATATTGACGAAGCTATTAATGAGACTAACATTCTGTTATACGGCAACACTCCGAGTTCAGTTACTGCTATCAAGATAAAAAAATCGCCGGCATCTCTACTCATCCAAAACACTGGGACATCGGTGGAAAATATCAACCAAAAGTGAGAAATACATTCTGAAATTTAAAACACTAAGTTACTACCGACATGAAGATTGTTCATTCATCCCAGTTTATCTAATTGTATGTTCGTTTGTATGCAAGCTGTGTTAAAATGATACCAACGCATTTTATCACAACTGGTGGAAAGAATTGGCCAGGTCTAAAATGCGAACGGTTGAAGTGTGGTGCGGAGCATGATAACAGAGCATAAAAATTACAAGGATTTTATACTTTTGTTTTTGAATGTTTCCTTATCACGGCAAGATAAAATCTATAATTAGGGGAAATAAATGCATAGAATGTTAAACTGTAGATAATCTATAATTACCTCCCTTGCCGAAGTTTGCCGCTCTACTGAGTGCCCTTCTAGAGTAATTCGATGATGTATTTATATCTTATGTGAACAGCATTGACCTTATCCACATGTTTCGTGGTCATGTTTAAATAGCGTGTTCTTTCAATGGCAGAAATTGCTCAGCTGTTATGGAGCACTTCACCTAGGGACATACCTATCTAGTTAGCTCTCAACATCCCTCTCTTTCTGACAACAGTTTCAGATAATTGTCCCTCTTCCTGTTACTCTCTTCGCTACGTCTTGTTTGTCAAGTGCTGCTGTCATCAAATTACCATAAGGTCGTTAGCCTAAACGTAGGAATCATTCTTTATGTAGAATGTAAGACGTATGGTTAAGTTTAACTGAGATAAGAGAATTCTACTTCCGGCACCTACCAGGAAGTCTGAGAAGAGCAACAATAATATTATGCTTTGAACGGAGATTATCAAATTATGCAAATTACTATGTTAACCTTGGCCTTTTTTTTTTTCTTCTTAATCATAAGGACGTAGATGGACTAAAGGTAAGGGTTAATATTTATAGTCTATAGTAGATTTTGTCATCAAATTTAATGGTGTTTACTGTCCTTAGTCGGAAGAAGCGAGAGAAGTTNGGGGGGGGAGGGAGAAGGGGAGTGACTGGTGATGGTGTTAGTACTTTGATGGTAGCAGGGGTAGTGGTGATAGCAGAGGCTGTGAAACTTGTGGTGGTGGTGGTGGAGAGGCGGTGGTAGTCAAGAAGAGAGCTGTTATGGTGCTGGTCATGAAGTGAAGGCGGTGATCGCAGAGTTAATGGAAAAGGTGGCTGTGGTTATGGTGGTGGTGATGCTATGGTGGTACTAGAGTGAGTTTGGTGGTTGTGATGGTGCTCTTGGTAGTGGTGATAGTATTGGTAGCAGGTCAAGAAGGTGGCTGTCGTGATGGTGCTGGCCGTGAGGGTGTTAGTGGTGGAGGCAGTGATTACAGTGTTAAAAGGGGNGGGGGGGGGGGGGTAGGGAAGGGTGGCTATGGTGAGTTCAGTAGTAATGATATGTAGTAGCCTGATATTTGCAGTGGTTTTTGGTCCTAATTCACCTCTCCGAATCAGCCAGCCAGAATAAACAACCCCATATTTACCATGACCTAAGCGTGAAGCTCGAAAACGTGAATGCTAATAGCTATTGGTAAACAAGCCTTGTGACTGAAAACAGAAATAAATTAAAAAAAAAAAAAGTTGGGCGACCTGGCTTATTTAAGCCACCACAAGGACCTAATAGCTCGTGGTAGAAAAGACACTGAGACTTGGCTTATTTTAGCCAGGTGAAGGCCTCGAATGGCCTAAGTTAGCTGTGTGGAAAACCTCCTTGCTTAGGTTTCTCGGAAAAGTCAGTTGTGACAGTCCTGATGACGGGGTTGGTGATAGAAGTAGCAATAGTAATATTATCGTAAGCAACCAAGTAAGCAAGCAAGCAAGCAAGCAAGCAAGCAAGCAAGCAAGCATCAGGGGAGGAGAGAGAGCAAGGGAAAGAGAGAAAGAGAGAGAGCAAGGGGAGATAAATTAGGGCTGATGACCTGACAGACAGACAGATAGACAGATATGATGTTTAAGTAAGGCTGAAAAATATGTGGTTATCAATGTACATTATCTTTCACAAGTACTGTCATTGGCCTTTGGCCTATGTATGATAAATTGTAAAGTTATCTCTAATATGGATCGTGATTGATTAGATTATGAAAGAACTTGGTGTGAACGTGTAGGAGATATTTCATCATTGTCTAGCACATAATCATCTTCATTACCAAACAAGAAACATCACTGTATTTTTACAAATCTTTCTCTTATTCCTCCTAATCGTTTTACTGTTTAACCTTCAAATTTCATAGTGTTGTTTTCAGTACACCATCCTAAAAAATCCTTGAAATCCGCATAGAGTGTGTGTGTGTGTGTGAGAGAGAGAGAGAGAGAGAGAGAGAAGGAGAGAGAGAGAGAGAGAAAGAAATAAAAGGCGAGAGATGGAGAAAGAAAGAGAGAAAAGGCAAGAGAGAGAGAGAGAGAGAGAAAGAAAGAAAAGGCGAGAGAGGGAGAAAGAAAGAAAGAAAACGCGCGCGAGAGAGAGAGAGAGAGAAAGAAAAGGCGAGAGAGAGAAGGCGAGACAGAGAGAGAGAGAGAGAGAAAGAAAAGGCGAGCGAGCGAGAGAGAGAGAGAGAGAGAGAGAGAGAGAGAGAGAGAGA
>JAWQUT010000409.1:297042-309293 GCA_033807755.1 Ellobium chinense | reverse complement strand
AGAGAGAGAGAGAGAGAGCGCAAATGTAATTTTCTTCATCCGTTTACTAGGCTGTTGCTGTTGCTGCTCCATTGTGCCTTGACATCATCCAGCTTCCTGGGAATCCTTCCTTCGAAAAAATTCTTAATTGGATGACATAATTAACCCTGAGTATTGCGTGGGTTTTGTGAAGACTAGACTATATCCTGGTTGATAGACCTGGCAATAGTGGAGAACACAAGAAAGGCTGTACATGTCGTAACTCTTGGCCCATTGAGAATCCCCTGCTACCGACACTCTTGCCTCAAGTAGGCTAATGAAATTCTTTTCCAAGTCTATGGATGTGAATCATCATCGTTTGCATCATGTAATTCATGTTTATTTTAAAGCCGGATTGTGAAACTACAAATGTCTTGGAGCCAGCCACAATGAAACTTTTGTCGCTAGACTTGGAACTGAGATTTCAGGCAATGATGATGATTGAGGGCAACCGGTATTGAATGTTTGTTTGTTGCAGAAACTGAGAGTAAACTCACTTCTCTACACAAAAATATTGGTTTTCATTTTATTTCTTTTTTTTTTTTTTTTGGTAAGGCAGTTTATTCTGTTTTTCATATTGGTTCATTGTTCTCCAATCGCAGTTTTCAACGAATTTGATCCCAACAGAATTTGTCTCCCTTACATGCGGATGAACCACTGCTACTTCACATAACTCTAACCCAGGCCAGAATAAAGCTAGGTCAGAGGTTGTGTATACACTGAAATGACACACATTAAACTTTTATGAAATATTATACCATAATTAGATTTGGTCAAAAGCGGCTTAATTATCATTTTTGATTGGCTGCAGGACAAACTACTGTGACATGTACCAAGATAATAAGGCTGAGAGCCTGGTAACAATGATTAACAACATCCAATAATAATTACCATAACAAGTACCATCATAGCTATCGAAGTAATGCTTGGTTGACTTAACTATCCATTTACATAGCAAGGGTTCTTATTAGGCATATCCTGTTTGGTGATCTTGCCAGAAACGGAGCACAAGACAAGTATCCTTTAATGATTATCTCCTCACTAGTCTACTTAGAATCCGTTTCTCACAATGTCACAAGTAAGTCCACACACCCTTTTCGAAGACTATGGAGATGATTAAATGATTAAATAATAAGTTCATTCGTGTTGAAATCGGTTAACTTTTGTAGACTGCACCAAATGGAGGAGGAGTAGGGGTACCTATTAGACTGCGCAAGGAAAGGGGAGGATGTATCTATGTAGCTTGCACAAAAAAAAAATGCATACACTACAGCTTTGAGTAATAAAATTTTGGACATTCTACTGAAACGGCCAGAAATTTAGAACATAAATTGTTGTGGTTGCTCTCTTCTCGCCTTTCATGAACCACGTTTTCTCATGTTTTTATTTTATGAGGAAATATTAAAGCCTTCTGTACACTTTGACCTGTGAATGTTGTTCATTCTGATTAATGTGCTGACTTGTTCTCTTTTGAGAACTACAGAGAACATAGGGATCTAAATATTTAGATGTTCTGATGTTGGGTGGTGAACTGTCGATTGAATTGTCCATGACATGACACGGAAACATACAATGTTTTGTCCTTTTCTTTTCAGAAGGGATTTCTGCCAATAGCAGTGGAGGAAACATTGCCTCTTCCTGGGTTCATAATTTTTAAAAATATGCAGAAGGACGTCTATTAATACATTACGAGGAATAGACTAATGGCCTTCGATAGAGGGAAGAGAGAAAAATGTTGCATTATTTGGAAAAAAAATGGGTAAACTCTTTACCATCGTATTTATAAATATTGCATACTGGCTTTGGCTACAATATATCGTTCTGGCTCAATGCGTTGAAAACAGTGTGACGTAATCTACATGCTGACTGCATGTATACACCCGATGAAATAATTATAGGATCGTATCATGTTTTCCACAAGTACATACAGACACAACCCAATTCGTGTACACGGATGATATTTTGAAGCAGGTTCGTGAAATTAACAACGTCACTGTGATGGGAGTGAAGCTGAGAGTATTGTTACAAAACATTACAGCAACAACAACAGCAGCAACAGCATCAGCAGCAGCAGCAGCAGCAGCAGCAGCAGCAGGAACAGTAGAAGCAGCAGCAGCAGCAGCAGCAGCAGAAGCAGTAACAGTAGCAACAGAAGCAGCAATTACAACAGCAACAATAGCAAAAGTAGCGACAACAGCAACAAAGCAGTAACAGCAGCAACAACAACAGCAGCAATATAAGCAGAAGCAGCAGCACTCAGCAGCAGCAGCAAGAGCAATACAAGTAGAAGCAGCAACAACAGCAACAACAGGAACAGCAGCAACAGCTGCGGCAGCGGCCACTGGCAGTAGCGACGGCAGTAACAGCAACAACAAATAATAGAAATAGTAACAGTTGTAATTATCTGATTGAAATTAAATATGTATGAACAGACAAGAGCAGGGCTGATTCAGATATCAACAAAAGCAGTAGCAGTTCAGGAGGAAAGCAACAGCAAGAAGAAATATCGCATGTTGACTTATTATCAAACCTCGATAATCGAAAAGTATGCCCTTGCATATAATGTATACAGTACTTAGTATTGAGATATATCTTATCAAGACTCCTGATAAGATGACAAACTAATAGTGAATCTATGAATGATAAATTTATACTTAATATGGAGATATGCTCATTATTGAGGTACTTAATGTCCCGACTGCACTGCACAATTACTGCTAAAATATTTCTTTCCTCTCCCTGTCCTCTCCCTAACCTCCGGCCTCCCTTTTTCAGCACAGATATCGAATCACCTTTGTCCAAAAATCTTATCTTCTCCCGAGCATCTCCTTCCAAATACTTTAAAACGGCTCATCAACAAAATAGATTTGTCACAGTCTCTTAGCCAGTGTGAAGTGTCTCTGAGTGAAGTTGTTTCGGGCGACAACAGGACTTTACTCACTTCACATTATTGATGTAATGCTCTTAGGACACTAGGCCAACGCGTGACCTCTTACTGTGGAGTAGATCCGCTTTTGTTTTATTTCTTCATGGTTAGATTTTCCTTATTGTAGGTGTGTAAAAGGTGCGNTCATTAGGGAAGTAGAAGCAATAATAAACAATGGCTATTTGTTGTAACCTGTTTTTGCTTGCCGTTGAGACCCAGTGGCGTGGCGAGACAAAAGTAGGCCTACCAAATGCCCAAGGGCGAAGCAAAATAATCTATCGCTTCTAGGCCCTCTGAGTACGTACTCCCTTTTTATCCTTTTCTCTTCCTTTTTCTGTTTCTGTCTGTTTATTTCTCTCTCTCTCTCTCTTTTCTCTCTCTCTCTCTCTCTTTCTCTCTCTCTCTCTCTCTCTCTTCCTTATATATTGTTCCCTTCAAGAGCAGTGCCTCTCACCCACTTCCTCTTCCTCCTCCCCTCCCGCCCCACCCGCCTCGTCTCGCTTTTGTTGATCGATATCATTTTCCTGTCATCAACCCCTCTCCTTTTCACCATTTCTCAAACCGGACCACGATTTCTCCTTTTCACCATTTCTCAAACCGGACCACTAGGCTTGTCAATTGCGACACCACTCAATGTTTTCTCACGAACTGATTTTCATTATTGGTTTTGACTGGACAATGGTTTGTGAGCAGTATGCACCGTGTAATTGCGCCATCAGTTCATAAGCAGCACTCATTCCGCTTTCGAGTCTTAGCTGCAAATGGAGTGCCTTCACATTCCCCTCGTTTTCCCCTCGTGATTTTTGGGAACGTAGAAATCGAGTTGGATGTGCAATCGGAGTGCACCCGTTTCACTTTCCATTCGGAATCCACATTCTTAAATGTGAAGCGCTGTGTGTGTTGGCGATACAGCTCTTGCTGCTCTTCTTGATAAAGAAAAGACGCCATTACAGAAAACAGGATTATTGGGTCAACAATATATTTCAGAAAAGGGAACATTATGGCGAATATCATCATTTGCTTGATAAAGTTTTAAATGATGAAGAGAAATTAATGTATATTAAAGGATAAAGCCACCCACATTTCGTTTGCATCTAAAATTGCATGAACCCTCCATTGAAAAGCGGACAACACACTACACTACACACTGCCTCCACTAGGTCTAGATCTAGGCTTGACTGTGTCGACCACTTAATTTATTGAGGCAAAAACGGGAGAAAGTTTATTGCAGCGCTTAAACTCAAACCTTCATGGAACCGTTGTGAAAGTGAGAGGAAAGTGAATGGGTGCTACTCCTTCACCGACTAGAGATTATATAGATCTCCCGTCACAGTGTCACAGTGAAAGTAGCTTTCACAAAGAAAACGAGGGGAAAACGAGGGAAATGTGAAGGCACTTATACTCTCAGGCCATGGTAGCATGGCAAATAGGGGTTTGGTTTATCCTGGCTGGCTGATTCGGAAAGGTGAATGCTTGGACATCGTATTTTCAGCTGGCAACATTCATAAGTGTGAGGTGGGCTTGCAGGTTCCTGCACTGGTGATGTAAAGTAATGTAAACTTCCTACACCCCCACCCCCTTTTACCAGCTTACATTCACTCTTGGTAATAATAACACTTAACTTCACTTATGGGTGATCCTTATATATATATATACAGTATATATTATCCCACTTCTGACACCAATATGTAAGGAGTGGCCGGCTGATGGTATCGGATAAGGTAGTAAGTCGATCGTTGGATAAGTTAGTGGCTAACTCATGGCCATCCCACCCTGCTCGCAGCGCCAAGTGTAACCGGGTGGAAAGGCAATACAGTATAGTATTCTTTCTCTCATGTTTAAGGGGGAGGGAGGTGAGCTTGGTCTGATTTTTTATTTTTTCAGATGTTATGTATTATTTTAAGGAAGTGTGTCACCAGGGATTTACCAAATTACTGTGAATGATCAAATTTGAGAAGAAGGGCCGAAAACACCTACTCTAGAAAATTTCTGGCCCTGCCGGGGATCGAACCAGGGTCTCTCAGCTTGCAAGTCCGAGCGTGTTACCACTACACTACAGGGACGCTAACTTCACAGCAATTTAATCCTTAAATACCTACTGCCTGAATCGGTCCCTACTTCCACGTGCGAGCCTAGTGCTCACCCGTGACCCTAACACACTTTCCGACTGCTCACGCAACACTGAGGACGCTGATCAAATCTGTCTGCAATCAATTTTCTGTTTGTAAAGAAAAGAATATAACATTGTTTATAATCAGTGTGACGTTCTGTCAGAGCGAAACAACAACAACAACAACAACAACAACAACAACAACAACAACAACAACAACAACAACAACAACAACAACAACAACAACATCATCAACAACAACAATACCAACAATTCCTACTCCTACTGCTACTACTACNTGTGAATTAGACGAGTCGACTATGCTTTGCGGTCAATCAAAACCTGCAGCTTAATACAATATGTATCTCTCTACACCAACTGTGGGGAGAGTTTAACTTGCCAAATTGTGAGTTTCTTTAGGTGAAATATTATTATTACTCACCCTTGCGTCGATGAGTGGCTCTATGCTTGGGGGAAATAAGTCCTCGACGGTATAAAGAGCATGACGGATTTTTTTTATTTCCATGCTTGAAAGGTAATAGGTGGGCAGCACACTGCAGAGCTGCAAAGTGTGTGGGTGTTTTGGACTGGAAATGGATTGTATAGTTTGTAAGGAAAACGCCCATTGTACCTCAATAAGAGTGCACATACTTTTAATGGAGGCCACCACCTCTCAACACCTCCACCACGGTCAGTCTTAATTAATGCCATTGGCTTTTCCCAGAGAAGTGGAATTCCTTCCTGCGGACGATGGCCTTCTGAGTGAAGACTTCAACAACAAGCTTGCCCTTTCGTCTTCATGGACGAGATTGTTGATCGTCTTAGTGACAAAAAAAACCAAACCGCTGCAGGGTTTACAGACTGTAGTCTATATAATATTTGGAGGCAGAAAAAAAAAAAAAAGCTATAACCCAGCAAACAAAAGCTATAACCCAGCAAACAAAAGCTATAACCCAGCAAACAATTTATGCAAAATCAATTTGGATTGTTAAGCGTTATTTCACTGCTAAAAAATACACATGCTTTTGCAGACTGTAAACATTTTGATGTGGTTATGCAATGATGAAAGGGGTTTAAATATTTTGATAGAACGTAAAAATTTGTGAACAGTTCAAAGTACTGACAGAAAGAGTTTTCTGTTGATCAATATAAACGATATTTCCGCACCATAGAAGAGATTAGAGATCCTTCATCTCTGAGGCGTATTAGGGGAGAGAGGAGAGAGAGAGAGAGAGAGAGAGAGAGAGAGAGAGAGAGAGANGAGAGAGAGAGAGAGAGAGAAAGAGAGAGAGAGAGAGAGAGAGAGAGATGTACATGAAATCAGATTTATTCGACCTTTATTTTTAGGATAAACTGATTAAATGCCTTCTCTTTCTTACTTTCTCTATTCCAACCTTGATGAAGGAAGAGGACTTCTTTGTAAAGGAAATATCAGAGGATTTACAGCAAACGCTCAGCACAACAGAATTTCACTCCCTAAACGGGTTATCATGCAGCCACAAATAAATGCTATTTTGTTCACCACTGGAAAGACAGTGGCGGTAGTAAAATTGCAGTGGCCCTTCATTCAGATTTGCTTGCTGCTGGGCACACTCCGCATAGTCCTGCAGGTAGTAGAAGCCACGCCGATAAGCCTCTTTGGACCATTAAATAAAACTTTCTCTTCGAATGAAAAAAAAAAACAACAACGTTCCGAGGGGCTAGGGCTGGTCCGTAGGTCTGAAATCATCCCTATGCTCATACTATATTATATAATATACTATATTATATCCTATTTACAGTTGGAATGCGAGGGGGTCCTTTATTTAGATTTTTCACAGTTTTAAAGTATACGAAAACTGGTTAAAACTGGCCTCCTTTGGTAGACCACAAGCCCGCACCAAGTGAAATCTGCTGAAGGTGTTCAGATAATTTACCTGCAACAAATAAAAGTTTACCTATTCAAGATTGCATCTCAACAGTTTTGCGGTGTGGTCTCAGGTTAAATGATTATTTCTTCACGATTGTATTTATTTCAAAGGACAGGTTTTATAACTTGATATTATTGCCTCTAATAGCTTTTGATGTTGGATCAGATAGGCTCCTGCGACAATCGGGGACGTGGGTTTTCCTATCTGGGACATTATAGACTCATTTTCATTTTTCACACACACACACACACACACACACACACACACACACGTCGAGTTCCAATCTATGACGGTTTCGACGGTTTCATTTCTGTCTAATATTCATCCGTAAATAATTGCACAGCCTGAAATGAATTAAAAAGGCTTCCTACCTGTGCTTTAAAGTCTCTGTTTATGAATTCAAATTTTCAGCTCGTCATTTGTCAGCAAAGCTGTGTTATTTACTTCTTTAATGTTGACGACCTCTGTTACGAGGTTTTCCCCGGATTTATTTGTTTACTTACTTCCTTTGGAGATTCGGTTGTCCCAAATACGTGTATGGTTTTTTTTTTTTAACCTTTTGGGCCGCAGAAGTTATTTGCATCCACACATTTAAACTACAGGATGCTCATTCTCCTGTGACGACAGAATTGTATAATACATTGCAAACAGGGCCAGGGAAAAGCGTTGGAACTGGGAAATACAGAAAAAGAGGATGGTTGAATAAACATAGGCCGGAAAAAGTGGGACTTAATAAAATTACAGTTTCATGCCCCATAGACCACGAGCAGTTAGCAAAACCCTAGACAGATAGATTTCTCTGCTATTTTTCTCCTGAGCTNGGGGGGGGGGGGGGGGGGGAGTGGAGGAAAGGAGATGAGTAAAGGGGAGGGGAAGGGAATTACCAGCTCCTTTCTTGAATGCATCAACATTCCATGCTATGAATATGCAGTTATCAAGAGAAGGATGCGCGATGAACACATGAGTTTATATCAGCGCGACAAAGGCATTTACTTTGTTATCAAAACTATATGAAAGCTCGTTCTTTTCAAGCAGCATGGATAGCTATACTGAATTTAATGGCCCTAACTGTATTATATATATGTTTTTGAGAGTTGGCGCTCGTGAATAAAATCTGATGTAGAAAATATAAATAAATATAAGTCAACTCCGATGCAGCTCACAGGGAGTGTAATTGCTTCATCAAACCTCGCTTCCGAAATTACAAGATGCATCAGCCAATGATAGTCAATGTAACAGACCATTTCAACCAATCACATTCTTCTGACAATAGAAAAGTGGGAAGTGGAAGTAATGATTGTTAGACTTAAGGCTTGCAATGCCCGGATGACTAAGCATGCATAATAAGTGAGAATGGGGCATTTAGGGACCAAAGCATTACTATGTGTGAGTATGATTTTTTTTAAACCATTGTTCCAAATTGAGAAGTTCTACTAACTGTAAGTATTAGGGGCAAACCACTTCGACTGCCGCACATCCTACAGCGTGCACTGGACTGCATGCATACTGCTGCACTGGGAAGGAGAAGGCAGTGGCACTAGTGCACGTAACCTAAACATGTTTTTAACCTAGCCCAGAGTTTAGTTCAAAACTTGTTCTGAAACTATGACTATTCTTAATCCATTTGGGTTGGTTTCTCAATAGCTCCTTAACTTCGACAATAAGGTAAATATTTGACAATTGTTTTTAAATGTGCAAATAAAGCTTTTTGTACTGGTAGATTAGGAAAGTTTGTCGGATTAAAGAAGATCCATTGAGGCAACTGCTTATTCATATCCCGGACTGGTTCCCTCTCCACAAAGCTGAGCTGTGCCACCTTGCTTGATATGAAAGGGACACGAAAACCTCACAAACTCGAACTGTTCTTTTGCTTTCACGTGTTCTATTACTGGATGTTTGAGATTCTTCGTTACCTTACTGGGACATGGACAATTTTCTTCTGGGTTAGAGGCACTTAAAGACATCAAATGAAAAAAAAAATATTTGGCACAGATTTATTCGTACACAGCTTTAGATGTTTTTCACAGCTTATAAGATTAATCAGCATAATGCCCTAGAGTATTAACATGGGATTTTCATAATTTTCTTTGCTGGAATATGTACCTAGTCTAGATTATGATGTAGCCATTGTAATATTCATAATTTAGCTTCTATCGGGGGGAGGGGGAAGGGAGGGGCTATAAACTTAGTGTACTGATGAATGAATGTAAAGAATACTCTTTTATAAATGTGGCTGCGCAGTTCCATTCCTTTACAGTTCGAAGAATGACAGTTGTATAGCATGGCAATTACCCCCTCCCCTCCTCCCCTTTGCCGCAACTGGGCTAAAGAAGGGATCCCTTCCTATTCTGCATGTCTGCATTGCACAAGTTACGGCTAGGTGTAGATCTACTTGTATTGAAGAAAAAGGTTTGCAAAGAATTTGGGATTCTATAGCCGTCACAATCTACTCGTCGAAACTGCCATCGTTGTCCTGATGTCTATATAGTGCTCCAAAATAACTAACCACGACCGTATTCATTTCTAGGTGTACGAAAACGCCCAGCTCATGGATGCTACATATAATAGGGCAAACAGCCTGACACATCACTGAATGAACGTCTATGCTATTCCTACCTCGTCTGCGACACATTTCTGTTGTAATGTCTCACTTATTATGGTGCTTCTATCTCGTCTTCGACATATTTCTATTATAATGTCTCACTTATTATGGTGCTTCTATCTCGTCTTCGACATATTTCTGTTATAGTGTCTCACTTATATTATAGTACTTCTATCTCGTCTTCAACATATTTCTGTTATAATGACTCACTTATTATGGTGCTTCTGTCTCGTCTTCGACATATTTCTGTTATAGTGTCTCACTTATTATGGTGCTTCTATCTCGTCTTCGACATACTTCTGTTATAGTGTCTCACTTATTATGGTGCTTCTGTCTCGTCTTCGACATACTTCTGTTATAGTGTCTCACTTATTATGGTGCTTCTATCTCGTCTTCGACATATTTCTGTTATAGTGTCTCACTTGTTATGGTGCTTCTATCTCGTCTTCGACATATTTCTGTTATAGTGTCTCACTTATATTATAGTACTTCTATCTCGTCTTCAACATATTTCTGTTATAGTGTCTCACTTATATTATAGAACTTCTATCCCGTCTTCAACATATTTCTGTTATAATGTCTCACTTATTATGGTGCTTCTGTCTCGTCTTCAACATATTTCTGTTATAATGTCTCACTTATTATGGTGCTTCTATCTATCGTGCTTCTATCTATGTTAAAACTGAACTTACCACATGTATCACACAAAAACTGTTTGACAGTTTGCGCATTAACGATGGGATCTCTTACCATCGTTAGAGTTACACTGGTGCATTGGTGCTTAATGCATCCTTTCCTTCGTAGCGTTCAACATGCACAGTTTATGTACTTTTTATGAGGGTAGGAGATCCCATCGTTAATGCTCAAGTTCTCAATTACATTTCATAACGCTAAATTGAAGCAAATTTTCTCTGTTCAAAACTGGCAAAGTGAATCGGTGCATTATGATTCTGACAAAATAACTGCAGCCTATCTTCGTTGAGTAAAGATGTCTAATATTGCTGATCTTGTACATTCGCTAAATCGGCGAAATGTAAAGCCTCATTTCTATAAGAACCAAAATTCATAGGGCGTTACAAAGTAAAGACCGTGTAGATAAACACCCAAACTTAATTCGACCAATTCATTTTGAAAATATCTATTGAAATACAGCAGTTCCGGGAACCGCTCGTATAGCGCTTGAGAGACACTCTGAAAAGAATATAAAACATATGGGAAAGGCCAGTTTCTACAAATATTCACCACGAAGGTCATTGAAGCACCCTTCTCCCACGTCATACTGCACATAAATTAGTTTGTGCTATATCTACAAGATAGGAAGCTGGTGTGGTCTAGGCCGACATCCAACAAAGGCCCTTTCAACACAAAGATAAACGTAATGAAACCTATGTCTGTGTGTGTCGGTTTCCATAGTGCCTACCATGACTTCTCAATAACAGACATCATGAAAACATAGGCCTAATGACATGTGTCCTGAAAACGAAAGTAAAAAAAAGCAAAACAATGCAAAAGGTCAGCTTCCACTATGTGGGCATGATGTGGGCGTGAAATAAGAGAAAAGTCAGGTTGGGTTTTACTTTCATCATCGCCATGAACAAAAATAATGATGGTGAGCTCATACAGTCATCTTGTGAGGCAGAGTTGGGTAACTCGAGTCAAATGAACTGACTTGAATTGATTCTGATTCACTTCATCATAATGACATGACATGGATTTGATTTGCCCTTGGCTATACATTAATTCGACGTGAATCGAATTTAAAGATACAGATGCGAAAGCTCGACTTGCATAGCATTATGACTTAATTTGTGCCTTGTACAAAAAATCACTTGCATGCTGGCCACCCTACTGCTTGACTCGACTTGGAGTGATTTTAGAAAGACTTGGATGAGTCATCAAAAACAGGATTAGGTATACCAGATATTATCGCAATTTTTAAACGTGTCAGCCGCTTGCAGCACATGATTCATACTTTCAGCATATCGTCTTTCTAAGATCCCTCTTCCACTTCTTCAGAGCAATCGGAAAACGTAGTGATATTACTAAAACTGTTATAAAAAATTATGATTCTACCCATAACTGAACAGCCAAAACCTTTGAATCTGCTATAAAGAATTTATTGAAATTAATCTACATTGCGTGTTGAACGCTTCAGCAAGACTGCAAGACTCAGCCAAGGAAAGACGAGTGCAGAGCCTTAATTCTATTACTTTTTTTATGTATGACACAGCATGCTCTGTTACACAATTCACCATCCAACTTTACTTTAAGGCTGTTGACACACTGGTCGTTACACACCTAGGCTTACAGTAAGTAAACCAATGAACCTCACATTACACGTATAGAAAACACAACATAAAAGGTAGTAGCAGGCAGACACGTGAAAGAACTGGAAAGTTTTGTCCATTAAATGATCATAATGACTGTGCTGAGACAAATAAATGAGCCCATCGGAAAATGTTTGAAGTACAATGTCTGACTCAGTGTGTCTGGGCCTAATGGAAATCTGTTTTCTTATTTTCTATATACCAACGCGGAACTGAAAAAAAAAATAGGCCTACTTATACACACCCCTCTTTTCTACCATAAGTGTAATTACATGATGGAGACACATGGCTGATGAGTGGTTACTGGTTACTCATGCAATGACGCTGCGTCGAAGGTAAACAAAAATGAAACAGTTGG
>JAWQUT010000409.1:284089-296791 GCA_033807755.1 Ellobium chinense | reverse complement strand
CCCACCCCCAACCCCCCACACCACGCCCTCCGTTTTGCTATGTTGTTGAGCCTGACAGCCAACCCAACTTCCTGGTTTTACCTTCATAGCTGATGTCATAGTGCAAAACGTGGCCAAGATGCTAAAACTCTGCCGGGGAACGAGGAACTTTATTTAAGTCCTCAGCCAAAATTTTCATTCTGCGCTTTACGGTTGGCATTTGAATCAAGGGCGTCTGTCGTGATGGGAAGTATTTTACTCAGTGCAGTATGTGATACTACCGTGTGTCAATATTATATGAATATTATTGTAAGCGAATGTGATACCCATAATGATAGTCTACTATAGATTATCATCAAAGACCTAAATAACCTCAGTAATGTTGATTCTGGTGATTTTTGTCTTAGAAAACATCGTCGTTATTCTCGACCATTTCATCGTTATCATACTGGTTAGCCGTTCTCCTTCTCCTTGTCATCATCGACATCATTCTTATCTACTATAAACTTATATCTTTCTCATCATTCTCTTTGATCATCATTATCATCATCATCATCATCATCATCATCATCATCATCAGCAGCAGCAGCAGCAGCAGCAGCAGCAGCAGCAGCAGCAGCAGCACAGCAGCAGCATCAGCATCCTTGTTTTATTTACGCTTTAGTCTGAAATTCATAGAGGTTCATGGTAACAAACTAATGTTAAAAATTACTCCACACAGAATCTCTTAACTGTGGTGAGCAGTAGACTGAAATACACCCATTTTTGAAACATTGCGACGGCACGTGACATACGTAAATGTTCTTCGAAATACAAAGTACGCCCACTTCAGCGTGATGAGTAAGACTAGCAACGGTGATGAAAACAACGACAATGTGGGACAAGTCTTATTGTTGTCGAAGTACTTCAATCATAACTTGTTTAGGTTGATGAGGAGCTATTCTAGTTAAGTCACAGTTAAGCTGAGGATTGTGAATGAAGGACAATGTTGCTAGTAGCCAGTGCGGTTTTGGTTACTTTCCTGGGGCTTAGTGGCTCAGGTAAGTTGGTGGATGACTTAAATATTGTTTTGCTGTGTCCGTGTTTGCTCTGTGTCGTCCTCCCTTTTTGAACTTGTGACTCTTATTGAATTTTCTTTCTTTCTTTCTTTCTTTCTTTCTTTCTTTCTTTCTTTCTTTCTTTCTTTCTTCCTTTCTTCCTTCTCTCTTTCTACTTTTCCTTCTTTCTTTCTTTCATTCTTTCTTTTCTTCTTTTCTTCTTTGCCACATAAGTGGAGTCATCAGCATTGTGATACACAGATGGCTAATTAAATTCAACAGTTGTAAAAACAACAGCAACGACAAGAAATGCATCAATATCCTCATCAGAAGAAGCAGGATCTTCCCACACCTTAACGGCGACAGTCACAGTGATAACTCATATTTACTACTTTTGCTTTTCCAGTTACAACACTATTACTATTATTAACAAAACAACAACAACAACAACAACAACAACAACAGCAGCAGCAGCAGCAGCAGCAGCAGCAGCAGCAGCAGCAACAACAACAACAACAACAACGAGAACGATAACAAAAACGACGACAACGACAACAACAACAATAGCAACAACAACAACAACTACAACAGCAACAACAACAACACCAACGACGACGACCAAGATAACTACGAGGACAACAACAGCGACGACGACAGCAATAATAATAACGACAGAAACGAGACGAGGAAAAAACAGGGACAATGATAACAGTTAGCATTAAAAACAAACTCCCATTATTATTATTGCTACTACTCACTTCTACCACTAGCACTATTCATAATACCACTATTATTACTACATGTACTACTTCCACTCTATCTACTACTACTTAATCGCTTAAAAATTCAATCCGCTTAAAAACCATGGTAACATGAAGCGAGTTTTTTCAATGATAAAGTACTAAGAATCCCATCTCCAGGGAAACGACCGTTCTCTGTCGATTGACTGGTAGTGCAGTGTTTTAAACAAGTATAACCGGGCGGCAAAGCATATTCTTCTAATACATTACTACTCATTAAGGGGGAGGAGGGGAGGAATGTGAGCCCATTCCTATAATTATCTTGTATGATAATACACATTATCCAGGAGAGTGTGTCACTTGGAATTTTACCCAATTACTGTGAAGGATTAATTTTGAAAAGGAGGGTCAAGAAACCCTACACTAGAAAAGTTCCTGTCTGTACCGGGAATCGAACCCAGGGTCTCTCAGCTTGCAAGTCTGAACTTGCTGTCACAAAACCACAGGGACACTTACTTCACAGCAATTTAGTTATTAAAAACCATCTGCCTGAATACTGTTCCTTAACTTTCACGTGTGAGCCTAGTGGTCACCAGTGACCCTGGCACACTTCTTGACTGCTCACGCAAGAGACTTTCCAGTCTTGAGAACGAGAATGTCTTGTCGGAAAATGAACAAGAAAGTCCATTCGACCAAAGCAAGAAATTAAATTTCTTTTAAACTGACTAAGATATAGGTGTAATACAAGGTTGAAACTGAGCACTAAGTAATAGAAACTCTTCTTGAGCTCTTTCCACTTTATCCTACTTGATGACTAAGACATCTTGAAAATAATATTTTTTTTTAAAAAGAGGTCCGTTTTCAGCTTTATCCTAAATTTAATTGCCGGTCTCAGAAAGTAATTAGATTTATGGTAAACATTTTGGAACCGAGGGCAAATCAGTGACATCTGTTCGGCAGTTCGCACAACAACTCTTTCACTTTAGACCCCAGTTCTTTTGTCTTCCGAGAGCCGGGTTGTTGAGCGGTACAATTCTTTGCCATTTCAGGATAATCATTGATAATAACTCAGAAATTCTTCGTATTCCTCGAAAATTAATTGTGCAGAGAATGTGTCCTCAAAACATTCCATATAATTATATCACCAGTGTTGTCCTATTAACCATACAAAACAAAACAAAACACACAAAAGAGAAACACTGAGAACTATTCCCCGGATGTTGCGAAGGGCCATCGTTGGCAGATTTACACCTTAAAAACTCAGGGAATAGCACGCACCAACAGGCAGGATGCAAGGCTGCCATAAACACACAGGAAATAAGCAGTATGTGTCATCTAGAGATATAAAGGAACTCATAAAATTACGCCACTTGTCGTGATTAAGTCTAGTACTTCTGTGGTTGTTTTGTTTTTTTAGTTTATGTGCATATCATGCCTCTCATTTGTCAAAAATGAGAAAAGGAGAAAAATGCTGTCGCTTGCAGCCGTTTTATTAGCATCAAAAGACAAACTTCCTCATCAAATTTTTACGCGCTTACATTTTCAAGTAGACCCAAGAAATTGTAAATTAGTGGTAAGACCCTCTTCATGACATAAAAATTATTTGAACACATATTTTTCTGGCATAATTCACTTAAGCAAGTTTTTGATGATTTGAGGAGAGTTTATGATATCATTTTCCTTTTCCTCTTAAAACAAGTGTGGAGTTTTGACTCTTTATTATATCTCAAGTTTGTGAGCTAACCCATATCTGCCTTATTGTTTTGCTTTAAGCAACAGGGTGAGGACGCTAAATTTCTCAAAACCTCAAAAAAAAAAAAAAGACTTAAGCAAATGTGGAAATGAGTGACGATATCAACAAAGAACAAAACAAATCTAAAAATAGAAAGACCAAATTTTCAGACAAGTCTTCCTGAGGGGAGTTAAAAGTTTTGAACTTAATTACAAGAAACAGAGGACACAAACACATAGACTAGGCTACATTGTGATAATTGTGCAATAACGATGGGGTCGCCTCCCATTGTAATAATTACATTAGCTCTACATGTTAAACGCTACTATGGATGAATTCTATATCAATGCATTAATATAACTCTTACGATGGTAAAAGATCTCATTGTTAATATGCAAGCTCTCAAATGTCACCAGAATCAGCTTAAATATCTGCACGAGATGCCATTAATATTTGCATGTTACGTAATTTGTTGAATTCAATCTGGTGCGCTTATGCAGTCGATAAGATATGTTCTTATACGTACACATACAGGTGCAACCAGACGCACCTTTTTTGATTGAGCTGCGTCATCTAACCCCTCTTCCTCTTCCTGATTACTTTTGGACTGAGTAGAGCTTGTTACAATTCACCGCTTGGTTCCGAATGACAGGTTTCTATTTCTAAAGCCACCCGTTTAGCCAATACGCCAGTCATATAAATGGGATGTTATTTCCCAATAAACTTTCCATCCGAGCAAAACCTGGGCTCGGGTAAAGCCTTAATAATATTATTTTAGAAAAAACTTGAAGAGAAGTGATCTTTAAAAACGGTGCGTCTTTTTTTTCATGTTTTTTTTTTTTCATTTCTCAGTACATTTCGTCATACATAATTACGACGTGTCGTGCAATAAGTACATAGATATCTGACAACTTTCCATGTCATATACAATGTTAATTCAATTCATATCTGCATTGCTAATCGCATGCTTGAGAAAAGAGGAAGTTTTCTTTATTGCTGTAAAATATTCCTTTACTTGGAAGTTTCTGTTGCTTATTTGAGCTGATAACTTTTTATATACCTATAATTTCTGCTTCACTACTTCTTTCACATTAATTGTCTCTTTCCAGGAACATCCCTTCCCTCCCCCCCCCCCCNCCCACACACACACACATACACACACACACCCACTCTCCAGACCTGCTGGTTCTTTCTCTTCATCCGCACTGAATTGGATGATTTAAACTTTAAAAGTTAAACCTAAATTTCATCGGTACTGCGCACTTTACCGACTCTGATAGGAAATGAGTACGAAGTGTACTTCTGAAAACCAAGTGACACTTTAATATTAACTGTTCGACCTGACCTTTAGACACTCTTCAGATTCTCTATAATTATACTCGTCCAGGTGCCGATACAAGAGTGAAAGCGTATCATTGCAATCTTGATCCTTGTATGTCTCAAATCTGTTTTCTGCCTCATGAGTGTCGTGTTTCCGAGTGTGTGTATGGTATGTGGGATGTGTGTGTTGTGTGTATGTACGTGTGCGTGTATATATATGTATGTGTGTGTGTGTGTGTGTGTGTGTGTGTGTGTGTGTGTGTGTGTGCGTGCGTGCGTGCGTGCGTGCGCATGCGTGTGTGTTAAAAATGCCTCCTGCACGGGCCTGATCATGATCTCCACAAAAAAATTTGTAAGGCGAATGGAACTTTGATCGAGGCCTATGTCCTGTCCCAGGAACTGAAAAGTCTTCGCTACTCATTTGGCTGAAACTGGACCAGTGAGTTTTGTAAACTTTTAACGCATGCTATCACCCCTCAATAACAGACTCTCCCCGACCGACCCCTCCGTGTTCAAACCTACTAGCCATGCCACTGATGTAGCCAAGAAACGTTTTTGCCAAACTATTCTTTACAATCCGTCATAATACAGTAGTGTTATAGCCCTTGCTACATGTTGAGCGACTCTGGAAACTATTTAAAATGCTTAAACCGTAAAATCAAGGCAAAGATGTCACGAAATCATAATTATAACTCTTACAAAGCGACATTTTTGTTTCTAGTGTGTCTTAGGTAGCAATGAGGAAGGAATTTGTAACGCATTTGTCAGCGTATTCGGAAAGTGTGGGCTTGAAAACAAATCAGGCTCGGGCCTTATTATTCAATTTGGCTGTCCCCATAAAATCTCACATTAGTTTACTTACAATAACATTATGGTTCCCGTGAACAGTGAGTTTCAATATTCTTGTTATTTGCGTCAGACGTCAAACTAAACACCTTCCGCGTTTGAGAAATTTCTAAATTTGTTTCAAGGCAGCCAAAGCAAGTCTCTTTCTTAATGTTTGTGCCTGTGGTACATGGAGAAAGAAGATCACTGAACTTTCATACATAGAGGATCTGTAATGAGTGTTTGTTTGATATCAGATTTATGAAATAAGTTATACATTTATTGTATTCGCGAGCCTCTGGCGAGTTTCAGATCCTTTTTTATCATATAAACTCTAACTAATAAAAAATTAAACTTTGAATAGGACCCTAAAGTGGCCCTCACCCTGTTTGAGATACATCAATCACAAATGAACTGAATGAACTACACGGTTACGCGACACAAAGTAGATCCAAAAAGCTGGCAATCATCGATGAAACTTTAGACCACAGAAACACCGTGACATTTCAAATACTTTTATTCAAATTTTTAACTGAACCGAAACTGATAAGTGAAGAGAACGATAACAAGCTATAAAAGATATAGACTGAAATAATTTTTGAAAAAAATCTAGACAGAGGGAAACCCCATGGCAGTCAAAATCGTTTTTAAGAAAATGACGTCACAATCATATTCATGACGTCGCAAAAGAAATGATGTCACATATTTATACATCTAGGGGTTTCCAAGGCTTCCATCCTATCAAAGTATTCGTAGGCAGGTCAAAGGTCAAATTTATGTAACGTGTGACATATCAAGAAATTATTACACACTTTTATGTCACCGGAAATAGGTCCTGTCTATATGATAAAGTAATATTCATACTATGGATTGACAATAAGATTTTCGAGGCCGTGCTATGGTACTGATTACATGAAACAGGATGCAACTTTCATCAGGTTTTATTACTTCCCTTACAATGGAGCACACTAACAACACGCTTAGTACGTAAACAAGGATACTAAGTACAGTATGTTTGGTATCGGTTTTCACTTCTAAGGGTACATGTATGATTAATACGTATTTCTGTTAAAAAGTACACTTTTAGCAGGTCTCAAGGTGTCCGCATTATTCGTGCTCCACTGTAGCTCCGTAAAGCACATCAAGCTTTGTACAACAGCCTGTTTTACAATGATTCAATCACTAACAGCTGTGCGACAGTTTCTTTCTTTAAAGCCACTAGTTTGGTAAATATATTAATAATAAAGTTGGGTAGCCTATATTATAATCTTCATCTGTGCCGAGAAATTACATTAGGTTTTTAAAATAAAATCCACCGGTGCCTTCTTTCTCATGTAAGAATAATAGTCCCTGAAGCAAGGTCGGTCATGCATACTTACTTAGTGTCTTTAAACTGCTATCCTTGGCAGCACCGTTTGTAAAAATACACGTCTTAAGCCGGATCGAATTGCCTTGAAGGTTTACCTAGAAAGAAAGTTAATTATAAAAGTGGTGTAACTTCTTAAGCTATGCATTAAAAATTTTTGAGAGCTATCGATTTCTACTGTTAATTCATATAGGGATCATTTTCTATAGTATTCAATTCTTTATATGAATGCCTTGAAGACCTAGACCAACTAGCTTCTTATTTTCCATTTTCTGCTTCTTTACCGTTAAGCCTTACTGATATTCTGCAGTGCTTATTGCATATCAGTTCCTAATTTATATTCCACCACAGCATCTATTCAGTTTAATCCGAGTTGCCTCTCTGAGCCAATGAAAGGTTTTCTCCACGGTCAGTTACGAGAAATTCCATATAAGTTTGCAACATTCAACGGGCTTATAAACAATGCTATTCAAAATATAGGTCTTTCGTTTCGTTTTCGAGCAACGAATCGATACATCGATACATATTATAAACAAGCAAACTAGCTTCCTTCACGACACATGTTCAGCAGAAAGCTACGCCGAAACCTAAGTCTCAGACCCGAACTTCAGATTTAATTTACAAAATCAGGAAAAACAATGCAAACTAGTTTGCAGTCTGGTTCACAAATCCAGGCATTCTGCATATTAGGACAACTTTTTTATGGCTTCCCAAGGTATATGTTATCACCCAAATTGCGAGCTGTAATCCAAATCCCTAATCTATCTTCTCTTTTAATCTCGCATAGCAGCCGCTTACGACCATGACTCTGCCACTTTTGTTAGACTCCATGCCGTGGCCAGAAGTCCTACCACCATTGAAGTGTCATGGGCAGCTCCACGCAAATTCAGTGTCCGGGAGTGGATCATCTCCGTCTCTCCAAGCACAGACCAGAGAGCTGTGGTCAGTTTCACCAAACTGCCCCCACACAGCAATAGGCTCACCGTTACGAGCTTATCCCCTAACACAACCTACTATGTATTCTTTAATGCCATTAAAGCTATCAATAAAGAATACATCTCGTTAAGGTCCGAACCTCTCCATGTCACCACTTTTGCAAGAGACAATTCTCACGAAGGTACAAGCTTCCGCACCATCAGAGAAACCAAGGCAGGATCGCCAAACGAGTCGTCAGATTCCGTAACCACTACACCTTCCACATCCGTTAAAGACACGACAAAATCAATTCTGAATTCAATCACCAAAGGGTCGGACGGCTCGACAGTTTCTGAGAGCACTACCGAAGCCCAACACGGCTCACGTGCCAAAGAAGTAGCCGCGCAGCAGAGGAAAGGAATGGTGAAGTGGGTCTTAATCTGCGTTGGTGCTGGACTTGGTCTCATCCTCCTCCTAACAGCTTTAACATTTCTGACGTATCTGCCCTGGAGACAAAGAAATATTACGATGTAAGTCTGTAACTTGTTCGTAATGACATATAGCTATAGCTGTCCACCGTGAAAGCTTTTATTTTTAACTTCGGATTTTTTATGGACTGTTATGATAGAAGCAGGCATGTGTCTACTGTATATGTAGTTTTCTAGTGTTACTATCATATTCCACGTTAACAACTAGAATCATAATATAAATATGTGAATTTCAGGTCTAGTTCGTAACTTGTGTTATCATCGCAATACTTAGAAATACCACCGTTATATGCACGCTCAGTTCTGCCATTAGGATTTGGAAGAAATTCAAACTTGAAAATAAAAGTTGTCAATTTCTCCGTTAATTGTTTGTACCGACATATTATGTAGTACACCATATCATTATCACTTAATTAGTGGTATCCAACCCAAAGGTCATTACTGACGATGTGATCTGACATTAGTCATTATTTTGAAATCAAATAATGATTATGGAGATCAAAAATGCGTGTCACGATTGAATGCAGGGCAATATATACAAAAATTTAATACAGTAATACCTTGATATAAGTATTCATTTATTAAATATACCTTGTTATTAAGTATGAATTTCACACGCACAGAATCATTATTTTCCCATATTTCATTATTCAGGTGGACCTGGAAGTATACGTCAATATTAAAGTAGGCCATAGTTTTTTCCATGCATCAATGCATACTGTATGTTGAAATTCTACTATACGTTCATGCCTTACAGTCAGAATTAAGCCGTAGTTTAAGCCACTGAAGAAGGAACCACGAATCGGGATCAGAAGGTGATCAGAGTCATCAAATTTGACAAAAATAGAATGTACAATAATTTCTGTGCAAGAAAAAGTGTGTGTGTGTGTGTGTGTGTGTGTGTGTGTGTGTGTGTGTGTGTGTGTGNATTTCAATTATGTTTTGTGAAGTACATGAATATTCTACATTTATTCTTTGTTTATTATATAAAATTGCTCTTCAGCTGCATTTGTTTTTGTGGTTTGGGGTGCAAAAAATTGACAATTTGTTTAAAAATGATAAACTTTAAGCTACTTCTTTCGTCACAAATCGCACGTCTAATTTCACCAGTTAAACTACAGGCATCAAATTTCATGTTGTTTTTTTTTTTTTCATCAGGAGGAAGAAGAAGAAGGAATCATCGACAGAAAAAATTCCCACCGATAATGACGACAGAGAAACGCCGGACACCCCTCCAGGAAGTTCCCCTCAACAAACCCAGGATCATAGAGGCTTGGCCATAAACAGAGGTGGGCCACATCGCGCCCCAATTCCAGACCTCTTGCCGCCTAACCCTCACCGTTCCGCTCAGAATGCCCACAGCGTCATCAGTTGGGGGTCCGAATTTGACATATTAGAGTAAGTAACATTGCTTGATACTATCTATAAGAAGAGGATCGCATTTCCACAAATAAAGTCATATGTACATTAAATAAATATGCGGTTTATGAGTGTCGCTTTCAGGTTATTGCCCGCTCAGGCGGCTTCTGATTATTATTGCCCTAGCAGATTAAATCACTCCGGACTTTCTCAACTCCCTGGGGAGTATACAGTACCGCTGCCATTTACAGGTGCTAGTCATTAGCACTCTGGCAATATCTTTCACTGCCTATAGATAGGTATCCATTTTACAGAAGGATGGACTGAGGAAAATGTGAATGGAATGCGTTCCCAAGGCATTTGCAACGCCGACCGTGGGTGGGAATCGAACCCACGGCCTTTGGATATTGAATCTGATGCCGCATCCATTCGGTCACGCTGTTCCACAACATGGTATAATTTTTTTTTACAAATGTTGGTACAATTTTTTGCAAAGTTTGGTAGATGTTTAAAAACATTAAAAAAAACCCAAACGAATGTTAGTACAGATTTATTCACAGCCTGAAATAGTCTTGATGACAATATAGAAATTCAAGCACCAGCTCTTCATGCTAATAAAATACTTCTTGTTAACGAGTAAGTTTACATACAACTTTATTTCTATGAGGGCCACACAATATTATACGTGAAAACGAATGACATAATCTACTTTGGTATTTATGGTTCCTTTTTTTTTTTTGTGGCGTGCCATTTTCATTTCACATGGCCTGCTATTATGGAAAAAAAAGAATCCAATCTTGATATCACAGATTCTTTAAGAATGGTGTATCCCCACTCAGTTTTTTACCGTCATTATAATGTAGATATACTGTACTACCGCAAAAGCGCAAGCCAAAGAAAATCAAATAAAATGATACTATTCTTTGGGTATAAGATACTGACTATTGTCCGGGAGGATATATTTATATGAGAGAGAGAGAGAAAGAAAGAGAGAGAGAGAGAAAGAGAGAGGGGGGGAGAAGGGGGAGGAAGAGAGAAAGGGAGGAAGAAGAGAGGGATGACATGAAAAGGACATAAACTGACAGACAAGCGCAAGCACATAATCACATTTTTACCAAAAACTATAGAGATTGGTCACAAAGCTTACAGCTTACGGTATATCTTTGAAAAATCCTAAGTAACTAACTGGGAACGTTTGTAATTTTGTGTGGAATTTGACCTTTCCATGATAATAAAATTATTATATACATTACTTTTTTCTTCAAACTTAATGTTATATCTTCATAGATTTTATATCCACTCAAATTTTGCTCTTGCTTTTTTCCCCCTGATCTCCCCATACCGCTCACTTCACCAGCGATGAAAATGTGTACAACAACACTCGTGATCTCAACGTCACCTCGCCAGTGCTACCCTCATCCTCTCCTCCAGCACTTGAGCAGCCAGCCCTGCCTCCTCCCAGGATCGCAGCCCGGACAGGAGGAGTCCGCAGCATGGTGTCCAAACTAAGAAACAACTTGAGCAATCGCTTATCCAACCACTTCCCGAGATATTCCAGCGGCAGAAGTACCGGAGCCTCCAGAAGCAACCTGAACTTCTCAGCGGAAGATGCAGATGTCCAGACTTCCAATCAAAGCACGGATTGCGGTTATGTATCCGGCAGCAGTACATATGAAAACAACTTCGCCAGCTCGGGCTTTGGAGAAACCGATGATGCAGAAGAGTCTGTGTACATCAATGATCTTGAACTGACTTCGGAACCTGAAATTTATGTCAATAGTGGTGTGGCTATGCCAAGATAATGAGTGGTCTGTACAACTGTATTGCTTTCCCAGACATACAATGGAAGTAGTGAGTGCAGTGTGGTATCCAATGGCCGCAGTGTGATATCCTATGGCCGCATATGATAAACTGATATCCTATGTGCGCATTGTGACATTCTATGGCAACATTGTGATATCCTATGACCGCAGTGTGATATCCAGTTGGCGCAGCATGGTATCCTATGTACTCCGTGTGATTTCCTACTTCAAATAGGACGCGAAAAAGACGCTGAATCAATTTTAATCGTCTCGTCATCCTCAACCACAAAATAACAACACCAACTACAAAATAACAACAAGACAACAACAACAACAACAACAACAAAAACAACAACAACAACAACAATAACTACGACGACAACGACGACGACGCCAACGACGACTACAACAACAACAACAGCAGCAGCAGCAACAATAACAACGATAACAAAAAACAACTATAACAAAAACAACAATAACAACATCGACTACAAAAATAACAGGAACAACGATAACAGCCGTGCCACAGATGGAACTACTCCAAAGCTGAAATTTTTGTTCTCCCCGTCATTTTTCATGCTCACAAGCAGAACATTTTAAGGCAGCACTGTATGAAACTCTAAACCTTTTGAAGGTATCCTGAATCAGTCGTTAAGATTATGCCTTTGAGGAAGCTATATTAGAATTTTAGAAGTACCTTTGGGAAAAGCGAAACAAAGACAAAGCTTAAATCTTAGAGAGGTTTTGAGTCTAACTGTTTAAAGGGATGGCTGAAGGGATGGCTGAGGCCAAAGAGTAATATGGTGGCCTTTATTCTTACTGCCTCGTAGTTCCCGGCTGCAGTGATGGAAACCAAGTGGGAGCTTCAGCGGTCTGAGAGGCAAAGGGGAGAGAGCAGAGAGAGAGAGAGAGAGAGAGAGAGAGAGAGAGAGAGAGAGAGAGAGAGAGAAAGAGAGATACAGAAAGACAGAGAGATAAAGAGTGAGAGAGAGAGAGAGAGAGTGAGAGTGAGAGAGAGAGAGGCCCAGGAACATTGTCTCTGTAAACGATCCCCCAAATGAGAGGCTGGAACCATGCATCCCTCCCTCCCCTCCCCACCCCCAACCCCCGAGATCACTGCTTCTTAGATGCACATACAT
>JAWQUT010000409.1:242556-283480 GCA_033807755.1 Ellobium chinense | reverse complement strand
AGAGAGAGAGAGAGAGAGAGAGAGAGAGAGAGAGAGAGAAAGAAATGCCATTAAGTAAATGTGTCAGCTATGCACTTTTTTTTTTTCGTTTTCCTTTTTTTATTCATTCTGAATTGTTGAATTTATTGTAATGTGGTTGGCTTTTGCCTAAATTAAACAATCTTGAATCTGCTGCCTTCATAATGGTGAAAGTTAAATGAATTGTGGCATCGTGTTGTCTTAGTACAGCGCATTGTTTCACCTTTTCTGCATCACAGCTGATGACTGGTAGCTGGTATATGTCATTATTATTTTAATATTTTCACATTAAGGGATTTATTATGATGTTAAGTATAGTGAGTGCATTCCCATGCCTCGTTAAGATGTCGTGCCCCCAATCGGAACTGAACAGAACAGATTAAAAAAAAAGTATACGGAGATAATTTTTTAGACCCCATAGGTACATAATTTTTATGATTGTGCTCAAGATGACCATGACAAAAAATGGACATTTTTATTATTTTAGTTGTTTATTAAAACGCTTACCAACCATATGCTGAATGTAAAACATGGATGAAGTCTTCATTTGCTTCCAAACAACGAAACTGACCCTGTGACAGAGATGGTTTCGACAGCATTGTTAAACTCTGTGGTGGATTAATGAATTCTAACAAGAAAGAAAACATTTGGAATGGACTGCACAAACTGACCCTCTGGTGATACAGTTTGATTTTAAATTTTCAGATTAACGTTGAAATGGGTACTATTATGTGTGTGCATGCGTATGAGCAGCAGCAACTGTCTATCGCCATTTCAGATGAATTGTGGACATTTGTGACTCCTTCGTAAAAGGTGGCACATGGCAATTTCGTTGTTTGTTATTTTTTGAACGAGGGCATGTTAATATGCTAGATGGTGCTCCTTGCTTTTTTTTATTTACATCAGTTATAGACCAATGAAATTAGCACTAGCTTGCTAGACATTTATTATTTGCATTTTACAGTTTTCGAAAATTCTAATGTTGATCTCGGTATGCTGCTGCACTTTCGGCATAATGAATGATCTCATAGGCCGCATGTGTAATGGCAGTTCTTAGAGATATGTTATTAAATAAGCAATTTATATGCTTGGAAATGTTTTCCTAGATTTTTTTTCTATTTCTCCAAAATATCTGTGTAAATGGTCCGATGATGATAATGATGATGATAGACACACATTAAACTGGTAAAAATTCAAACCCATCTCTGGTTTTTGTCTGTCCGTCGCCAGTTCAATGTTATTCCTACAGGACTGTCGATCAAACGTCAAGCTCCCTATCAGGATCCGAGCGTTGTCCCAGAATGGAACAGAATCTATGAATCCATGTCCAGGCAACTAGCTCATCTCCTGTATAACTTCTACCATGTCCATATACCCCAGTTAGAACATGAACTCTATGATTAAAACATTTGAAGCCCAGGGGAACCTACCGTTCCTCCTCAAGTTATGTAGTAGGCATTTCCGTCCCTAGTCCTCCATGCACCAATCCCATGTAAAAAAAAAAACAACTGCGTCCTTTGAATCAATCTCAGACACTATTATTGCCAAGTTGACCATCCCAGCCTGAAGCAAACCCACCACTTTGTGATCACTCAGCGTCAAAACGTATTCTGCTGAGACAGTACCATACTATCAGGGCAGCTCCAGCCTCCGGCGTCAGCATTTGCATTTCCACTGGCTTCTCACAACATAATTCTCAACACAGCCTCCTGAAGATGCCAATCTCACAGAAGTCTTAAACCCCAGTCGTAGTCACTCCCCCTTCGACCTTCAGTCGCAAGGTGGTATTGACAGTCATAAGCAAGGAAATTCTAGACTACAATCTCAATCACTTCTCCGAATTCGCCACCGTCCTGATACTCAGGAATAACCGCTCTTCATCCTTCAGGATACTCCAATCATGGGCAGTCCCTCAGCTTGGAAGGTGGTCCTACTGTATGCACAGTTCTTCACCCCTAAGGATCTTTCACCTATAGGCGGACCCGCAGCTCGGAGGGTCCCCCAGTATACACAGTTCTTCACCCGTCAGGACCTTCCACCCACACGCGTATCGGCAGCTTGGAGAGTTATCCAGTGTGCACAGTTCTTCATTCCTCAGGACCTTCCACCCATAGGTGTGCCCGCAATGGGGAGGGTCCCCCAGCATGTACAGCTTTCCACCCCTCAGGACATTCCCTCAAGAGGTGTGTCCGCAGTTTGAAGTGTCATCACATACGGACAGCTCCTCACTCTTCAGGTTACTCTACCCATAGGCGTGCCAGCAGGTTGGAGCGTCCTTCAATATGCACAGTGCTTAAACTTTCAGGACATTCCACCCATAGGCATGCCCGCAGCTTGGAGTGTTCTCAGACATTACCATCTAGGAATCCTAAACTTCATGACCACATGAACAAACAAGATGAACGGCCGGCCGGCCTGCTGGCTGCCTCCTCTCAGACCAGCTGCACACGCAGCTCTACAGACTCCAGTTCACATAGTAGCTCAGACACTGTAAGGATCAAGGATCCTACTGTTGTTAACTTTTCATCATATGTTTTAGATGAGAATCAGCTTTCTTTATTGTCACGAGGGCGGGGCTTCTATCCAGTGCAAAAAAACTTCAATCACTGTCAGTTTATTAGAAGTATAAAGATTTTACCAGAAGATGTGGATTAAAAGAATTTTTTTTCACAATGAAGACACTGACAGTGATCCTAATATATGTGACATTCCACCTAAACTTTATATCAAAACTAAAAAGACTCCTCCTCCAGGCAGAAGCGCTGCCCTTGATCTTTATTGTGATAACATGGAAAGCACAGGAACATACCACCCAATAGCCAGTTAGAGATAAACCTAACCAAGCTTGAGAGGGTTGCCCTCAGACAATTATCCAATAATCCTGACATCACCATTACAGAGGCTGATAAGGGAGGTGCCATGGTCGTGATTAACACTGCTGACTATAATTCTGAAGTTCAGTGCCTTCTTACCAATCCACTCGTATACAAGGAAGTTCCCTCTGACCTCACTACTTTGCACTATAAAAATAAAAAAAACCAGTTCAAATCCGTCAGCTTGAAAAGCTAGGGGTCCTTTCTCAAAATCTTGCAGACAACATTCTCACAGGTTCTCCGTCTTGCCCCTATTTCTATGGAATTCCTAAACTCCATAAATCTATCCCTACAGTTAGCAGTGTTCCTCCCCACCGCGGCATCATCTCACAGGTCAATGCTGGACCACATCCTTAACCTCATAGTCCCACTTTTCTGTGGGAATGAATGGGTGAAGGATACTCTACATGTACTTCAAAATATATATGAACTTAATCAAAATGGCCCCCTCCCCCCAACACACCAAACCTGTATCCATTGATTTCTGTGATATGTACAATTCTACCCCTCATAAATGAAGGTGTGAGAGCTGTCAGGTTGAACCTCCCTGAGCACTCCGACTATAGCAGGTAACAGATTAAAGCCATCTGTTCCCTGCTAGAGTTGGTCTTAACTTCAAACAAATTCTCATTTTTAAATCAGCATTACATTCAAATCCGAGGCATCGCTATGAGCACATCCATAGCTCCCTCATATACCAACATTTACGTGGCACACTTAAGGCGAGACCTTATAAAAAAAAGTACATTCCCCACCTTTCTGGGTCAAAAGATATATGGAGGACATGGGAATTCTCCATGATGGATCTGACGATGAGTTACAGTCTTTTATCACTGCTTTGAAGAACTTTCATCTCACTGTAAAATTTATTGTTAGCTCGAATGCACATATTATGCCCTTCGTGGACGTCCAAATTTACCTCCTAAAATGACAAGCTGGAAACTGACCTCCACGTGAAACCCACAGATTCACGTAAATACCCGTTCCCAGCCTCTAGCCATCCCAGACACATTTTCAGGTCAGCTGTGTACAGTGGAGCCTTGAGGTTTCGCAGAATCTATTCCAAAAATGATTGGTTCAGGAGTAGAATTTCAGATTTGTCGTTCTACCTCATCCTAAGTGATTATAGGCAGAAGTTTATTCAATCAATAATTCAAAAAAGTTTTGTGCCTACAACGTGAGCCCCTGCTCAAATATAAACCCAAACCGCCCACAAGCAATCATCATGTCTTTGTTGCTACCCATAACAGTCGTCTTCCAAATCTCCAAGCACTGCACCGTGAAAACCAAGGTATCTTGGAGAAATCTGATACCTTGAAAGAAGTTTTCAAAGAAACGCCCTCACAGCCCTTCGTAAACCCCCAAATCTCGGAAACCTCCTCCTAAAAACCAAACCCCACACTAAGGTCTCTACTGCTAGCCCGACCAGTGAAGCATGTAATTGTAATTCATCTAAATGTAAAACTTGTGTTTTTATGCAACGCACATCCTTTGTACACAGCCCCAAGACTCATTTTATGCTACCCATCAGACAAAACATCACTTGTGCCACTAAAAACGTCGTATAACTCATCTCTTGCAAAGTCTGTCCTCTGCAATATCTTGGACAAACCACAACCACTCTCAGAGATAAGATTCAATAATTTATAATCATCGGTACAGTGTATTAAAACAATACCTGACGGCTCTGGTAGGAAAACATTTTAACTCTCCAAATTATCACGGCGTCACAGATATATTATTGTAGGGCATAGAAATAGTATACCCCACTACCAAAGAACAGGTAAATCAAAGAGAATCCTATTACATCTGGAACTTAGGGTCCCACTGTACACACGATGGCCTCAGTATTGATTAATCTTATTTCAACAGCCTTCCCTTCAAGACATGAAATGTATCCCCTCCTATGCACTTTTGGTTCACTCAATTTTCCTGACTTTACAGCCCCCTCTTTATACTTCTAATATCTACTTGTATATTTACACATATATTTTCCAGCTTTATCTGCCAATACTCATGTAAGGCCCACTGAGGCAGGGTGAGAGAGAGAGAGAGAGAGAGAGAGAGAGAGAGAGAGAGAGAGAGAGAAAGAAAGAGAAGAGTGGTGAGGAAGCATAAAATGTAATTTTAGCACTATTATAGTTATTTATACACATCTAAAACAACAACTCTTAATCACATCGTGTTTTAACTTCACTTGACACTGACGACTACTTTTATATCTGTTTTAGGCACGTTGTAATCACTATCTGCCTTTGAACTTTTTAAACTTCCTTTACTTTTTCTATTCGTCACTCATACCTGTAGTAGTTTTACCAGTTGATTGTGTGTATTATAATTATTTTTACGCCTAAAGAAGATCTTTTTGGACTGAAAATTCGCACTTAACTTATTTATCTGTGAAATACTATCTTTTTACGTGTGTTTTAAAGTTCTTAATTTATAAAATTCTTAAATGATGATGATGATGATGTTTAAAAAGAAGAAAGAAATTAAACCTTCTGTTTCTTCTTGAGGTAAGTATACAGGCTAAACAGGTTTTCTGCAGCCCTCTTAGTCAGAAATTCCATGACTGTCATTGCAAAACAGTGGAATACTGCATTGTCTTTGTAAAATGTAACCGATCGCAATCTTTATCTTGCTAACGAGGAGTTGTGTGTTGAATTGGATTCAAAATGTATCTACTTTATCACAGTACAAGTATATGTTAATGAGTACACAGTTATGGTAGCGATGTTGATTATTTTTGCGAGTAGAAAGGAGAGGGAGGCAGAGAGAGAGAGAGAGAGAGAGAGAGAGAGAGAGAGAGAGAGAGATATATATAATATATATATACATGTATATATATATATATATATATATATATATATATATATATATATATATATATATATATNTGAAATGTTGAAAAAGATACGTGATAGGGCATAGTCTTTAATTTATTTCCCGATGGTTGGAGTACATGATGAACAGATTGGAAAATATTGTGTGTTCAAAGATAAAAGTCTTTCATTACATCTGTGTCACATTTAGAGTAATTTATGTTTCTAGGGTTCTGTGTATCCTCTCGAACTTCAAACTCTGAGCATTTCATTGAACACCTGACTACAGAAATTCTTAAAGGCCTGCTATAGATTTAAAAGGTTAAAAGAGGCATGATGGGACATTTTACTAATTTGAACTGACTTGCACAGTTCACGTCGTGGAGCGCAATGTTTCCTAATTTCATGAGTGAAATATTTCATACTGCCTAGAAACTTTGAAGATTACTAGTAAACTGTCCCTTCGAAAGTTGTGTTAAAGAATATTGATTAAATACTCGCCTAGATTTAGTTTCTGAAATATGAGAGCAAGTCTATGAGTCTAGGCAATGTCCATGGCCATTTGTAAGCGGGGTTTGTCTTCTGACAGTAACAATCGGAAAACGCAGCTCTAAACGTGTGTACAAAACATGGTGATTTGAGTTTTTTTTTAGCTAATTTTCAATTCAGTTTGTATCAAAACTAAACATTCAGAGATTCACTTTCTTTGCCAGCAGCTTTTCATCGACATATATGTGAACCTCATTATCTTGGCGATGTAATGTATGGGATGTTGAGATCTTATTGATTTCAGTTTCGTTTCCTGGAGCTTAAGTTTTGTCACAGGCCAGGCAGACGAAACAGTCCTAAATAGTCATTATTCAAAAGGGAGCGACCCTGCATTGCCAGAAACAGAACTACTTATCTGCTGACCACTTACTGCCGTCCGCAGTATTCAAGACCAGATGAAAGAATGCTAAGACTAGGTAACTCTATGATGACAACATTTATGGTCAAAGGAAACTCGCCAACTGGATAAGGGACTTTGTGTTACAATTTTAAATTTTGCATTAAAATCAGTACTCTGCTCCATACGTATGGCCGTATTCTCTTAGAATTTAGCATTAATATACTTACGTAATCTCTTTGCGTCACGACCATAAATTTAGCATTACCATCAGCACAGTACATAACCTCCTTGCTTCAGAACTATAAATTTAGCAGCTAAATCAATACAAAACCCTTTCCCGCCAAGCCTATAAATTTAGCGTTTAAAACAGTTCATAACCTAACCTCTTTGCCCCACAACTATAAATTTAGCAGTTAAATCAGTCTAAGGTCTCCTTGCGACACCAGTATAAATTCACCATGAAAATCACTACGTAATCCCCTTTCGTCATAACTATAAATCTAGCGTTAATATCATTGCATAACCTCTTTGCATCACAATTATAAATTTAGCGTTAAACTTATGTTACATAATCTTTTTGCGTCATAACTATAAATCTAGCATCAACATCAGTAGTTAAACCTGTTTGTCACGACTAGCTGTGATCATCATAATTATTGTGAACCTTTCTCTTTCAACTGTGTCTTTTCGTCTTCTGTTCTTCGCTTCCTACGTCATGAGCTTTGTTTCAATCTCATTTCATTTCCTTCCCTGCCAGCTTACTGATATTCTCAATGACGTCTCTCATTCAAAGTATTGCTGCCCCCAGTCTCCACACTATCACTTTTATTCTCTCCTTTTTCATCAAGGTCGGCTACCCCATGCCGTGCAACCCTTCTTTAGCACTGTCTCATATGGCAGCTGGCACACCATCCCAGTGTATGGGAGGATTCCCACCAAGGAGACACCTGATGCAATGACGTCATAGCCGTAGACGCCAGTATAAAAACCAACTCAGCTGATTCATGATTGCTTTTCAGGGCCTAGGGCGTTAGGGAAAGTAGGGGCAACTTACAGTTGCAAGCATAGAGTTAGGGCAAAGAGAAAAACTGCAAGAAACAAGTTACCATTTAAGTTCTACTCTAGAAATTTAGCTTAGTTTAAGTTGTACAATCTAGACGTCTTATCGCAACAAAGAAACAAGAAATAACTTCAACTGTAACGTACTCTTGAATATCAAGTGCATTTGTGTAACATTTCGTTGGAAACGAAGTGCCCTGAACTACGCAGAACTAATACGATTATCGTAACAGTGACATCTAAGCCTAGAGAAACTAAGCAAACAAAGTGGTATGTAATTTATTTTCAATGTAAAGTTTGTATATTGCTGATAATGATTATAATATGAAAAGGTAAATTGTAGGCTACTTCTCCTTGACTGACGATAGAATAATCATCATATTCCCTGCTACAAATTTAACAGATTAGCTTTATGATAGAGGGAAAGTTAACATACAGACTATTTAGAGGATTCTTAAATTTGAAAAACAAATACATTCTTGTTAGAAGAGTCTTCAGCGACATATTGTACCGTAGTTCAGACTTTGTGGTTGTCCGACACAAAAACGCACTTGTAGTAGAAGTCTGCGAAATTCGTCTCTATTAAGCTCAATCTATTATTTAAGTACACACCACGATTGCGAGAGTTGACGACTGTAGGAAAAATTACAACATATTATTATGTCTTTATTCCACAATAGCGTGTAAGCTGCTCGTAGAGACCGCTTAGAACAACATAGCCTCAGAGCTAGTCGTAAAGACCGCCTAGACAGAATAATAGTCTCAGGGCTGCTCAACAGAGATTGCATGGAGTAGCCTAATCTCAGAGTTGCTAATGAAGTCCGCCTAGAGCAGTATAGTCTCAAAGCTGTTCTAACGACTGCCTAGAACTGCATAGCTTCAGAGCTGCTCGAAGAGACCGTCTAGAATAGTTAGCCCTAGAGTTACTCATAGAGACCCCAATAGACTAGTACAGCCTAACGCTGATCGCAGAGACTACCTGTTATTAGTGCTGCCTCAGGGCTGCTCGAAAAGGCTGTCTAGAATAGTGTAGCATCAAGGCTGCTCGTAGAGACTGCATAGAAAACCTTCGATTTCGCGAGAATATATAATGAGTTGCTCGCAGAGACCGCCTTGACATGCAGTAGGGCTATAAGTTTTTTGTCTTTTTTTAATGAAGTTCGTCAGAATCACAACTCAGATTTGAATGGTCCAGATTCTCTGTGACAACACGCGAGTGTGCACGAATAAAGAGAGAAGGGGCATCATATAAAACATATTAAGATTTGAAACACACAAAACTTTTACATATCATAAGTAATTCTGTAAGTATTAAACAGATGACAGGAACAAAAATGGAATAATTGCAAAACTAGATTTTCTACTCCGTAAGCATATTCGAAGTAATTTGTTAGTTTAAAGATTAACAAAGCAGTGTATTTCTAAGTTAGTAGGCACGTTGGATATGTTTATCATGTTCAAATCATTCATCTTTGTTCTTCATAATAGATAGACTATGTCATTTGGTACATTCTCACAGCCCTTGAAAATGAGCTCAATGAGAAAACTTGTCCAACACTCAGTTAGCCAACTGAGCAAGTCCAACGTGGTGACGTCACGTCGCGTTGTTTCAACGTCACCAACAAGCAACCAAGGAGCCCTTCTAAATCTGGAACCGGCAGTCATGGGGGTATGAGTATCATGTGATGGAGAGTGTAATATCGAGAGTAACATGTGGTGTGGTGAAACAGTGAGAGTGACTTGTGCAGGAGAGTAACACTGAAAGTAACATGTAAAGGATACTAATTTTGAAAGTAACATGTAAAGGATACTAATTTTGAAAGTAACATGTGAAGGGTAATAATACTGATAGTAACATGTGACGGACATAAACATAGAAATCAACATTATGAAGGGCTATAACTTTGAAAGAAATACGTAATGGAGAGTAAACATTAAGAGTAACATGTGACATGAGAAGCAGAGTAACACTGAGAGTAAGACGTAAAGATACGTAACACTGAAAGTAACGTGAAGTAAACGTAGCGAGTAACATATTTAAAAAAAATGTAACATTAAGAGTAACATGTGAAAGAAGAGTAACATGCGAGAGAGAGTGACAAGCTTGGATTAATATCATGTGAAAGTGTCCAACACGTTTGCAAAATAACCGGTGGATATAGGGTTTGGTTTGGTTATTTGACAGTATTTTATAATGATATAAAGCAGGCTGTCCTATTTGGAGACTTTCGGGCAACCCAAACTTATACTTTCCCAAGTGAAGAACATCAGGGAATTATTTTGTTAAGAATTAAGCAGTGACAGTAAGATGCAAATAATTAGCGCGTGAGAGGAACAAGTAGTTAAGACTGTTCGGATGGAATATTTAAGTAAACTATGAGTGAGCCGAAAAAATGGAGACAGCAAATATTGGAAATGAGTACCGGTAACACTATTGTGAAAATTACATGTGCTCGTAAAAGACAGCATTATGCGGCTTTCTCTGTGGTTCATCTGTTCGAGTATCAAACATAAACTTGAAACTTATTTCATCTTCCCATTTTCCCCTGGTCCATGTTTTAATAATTGTCCACCTTTTACTCTATTAAAATTTCGGCCTTCCATCCTGTCTGTGTCCTGTTTCCTGTTTAATCGGTATTTAGCATTTTCACCACTATCATTATTCTCAGTGTATAGTTACATATTATATACTGTCGATTGTTGCATGTTGTGTAAGAAGTAATCTATAAAACTGTATGGCTTTGCGAACCTTCCGTATCAGTAAAGGCCAGTTTTCATAACATACTTTTTTACGTTAAATGTCTTTTTGTGTCTTTGTCTGGTCCAGCAATGCCCCTTCAAGAAAACCATTGACTCTGTGACTGACAGCTTGAACCCCAGCACCAGAGATCAACCTTCCCAAGTCCAGCAGGTCCAGCCTTTCGAAAACATTCCCGGACCTAAAGGACTTCCTGTTGTGGGGACTCTCTTCGATTACTTCAAGAAAGATGGACCCAAATTTTCCAAAATGTTTGAGGTCGGTATTAAATGTAACTTGCAGGCAATGAGTAAAGTAAATGGGTTCAAATACGTAGGCACGTGGACAAGAGCAGGTGGAAGTATGTCACTAAACAATGAAATACAAAATAGGTTTAGCAACTTAAACCTTCCTGAAACTGAAAACAACAACTTGGCAGGTAAGTCACTGTGACTTGAAGTCAGAAAAATGGTAGTATAGACTAGTAGTATACAGAACAGCTTCCGCTTTATGAGTGTGAAGCGTAGGCCAGTCAGAAAAAATGTTAGTATAGTTATACAGAACAGCTTCCGCTTTATGAGTGTGAAGCGTAGGCCAGTCAGAAAAAATGGTAGTATAGTAATACAGAACAGCTTCCGCTTTATGAGTGTGACGCGTAGGCCATCAGCAAACAAATACATGTACATGATGTATAAATTCGTTTGAACTTACTGAAAGTCATAGTAAAATGGATATTAAGGAAACCGATCAAAATATCATGGGCGAAAAGAATACAAAACCACAGGTCTTTAAGATGGCAAATCATAAAAGGAAATTTCTTACAAAAGTGAGGAGAAGACGAGCAAAATTCATTAGAGAGGACAACAACGAGATCCATGTTCTAAAATGCTTTTTTAAATTTTTTTCCATGAAGCATCTTTGTCATGGCACAATGAAGCTGAACACTCTTCACAGCAGTATCACCGTTGTACATTTTCAGAAGTCACTAAAAAAATCTGTTGAAGAAACTACGTGTAAAGAGAATGCATTTGTCAGTACAGTCAAATCACAGGTTCCTGTCTAATACATTCTATCACCTGAACACGTTTTAGAATAGTAGTAGAGATATAATGCAGCTAAACGATTTTCCCAATAAGCCCGTTTGAGGCGATGCCCACAGTAGAATTTGGATAATACAAGTAAATACAGTACGTCAGTAATACTTTTACTTCGTTATTTAGAACTAAAAGTTACATGCATTGATTCATTATTATCATTTGGGCATTAAGAATAAGTACACTTCCGTAGTAAGTACAGAATATTCTTATTTCTTACTATGCCTATTGATACACCTGTTATCGAGATTTGACTGTATGTTTTTGCCGTTACTTTCCAGGTTTACCGCCAGCGAGCCCTTGAGTTCGGAAAAATTTACTACGAGAAGGTCGGGGCATTTCACAGTGTGATCATCAGCAGCCCACAGGAATACAACAGATTGGTGCACTCAGAGGGCAAATATCCACACAGACGGGAGATGATGCCAGTGGCCTATTACAGGAAGATCAAGGGCTACAACCTAGGCATTGTTAATTCGTAAGTCTATAAGAGAAGCTCTTGAAACTACACAGTGCTTGTTTTGTCCATCTGTACAATCGTGTTTATTTGCCTATTCATAATCATCTCCTGTACAGTCAGTACAGTCACGTCCTAGTAACATTTTTGTCCATTTTACTGCGATGTCCGTCTGTACATTCGTGTCCTTTTGAGTTTAGTCCATTTGCACAGTTAAATTATGTTCTCCTCTACAAATAATATTATTCATATGTTCGTCTGCAAAATCGTGTACATCTGTGCAGATATATCTTCCACTTCTGTCATGTCTATGTGTAACAGCCATGTCCTCTCTGTCTTTTAAATGTGTTCCTCTATGCAATCATATTAGTTATTTAGTCTATATGTAAAATCGTGTCCGTCTGCACAAACATGTCCCCAGTATAGTCATAAAAAAATGAAAAAGCACTTTTATTAAGCCCATAGTGAAATTGTTTTACGATGACATCTCATTCATAATACATATAGAATTACATACATTTTATTATATAAACATATACTTTCATACCACAGTTATGTAATGTTTCATCATGGTTCATCCTACATCCTGCATGATCTGCTTAGCGGATCTGAGGCGAGATCTGCTCAAAATGGCCCGAAATGTGGCATTTTCTTTGATACACACCAGAGTTTGGTTGACCTCAGATCTTGATTTGCTCTTTTCCAGACAAGGGGAGGAGTGGTACAAGCAGAGAACTGTGACCAGCAAGAAAATGCTGAAACTATCAGAGATTGCCAACTTCAGTGATGAGATGGGAAAAGTTGCGGACGATTTCTTGGACCGCCTGACGACTGTGAGGGACACACAAGAGGAAGTACCCGCTCTGCAGAGGGAGCTTTTCAAATGGGCCATGGAATGTAAGTAACCTGTCGTGTATGCGTGGGGCTTCCATGTGTGGGATGTATGTGACTTCTGTACGTAGATCGTTATCGTTATCTCTGTCGTGTGCTGTCCCGTTGCTAATGTATACTCTGTTCGTCCACGTACCACAGTTATAGCGTGGGTTTCAGTTAAAATAAACTTATTAAATTTGTTAAACTTGATAGAGAAGAAGGACTGGGTTTCTTGCAGGTCTGTCTGTTTGTGTCTGCCTCTTTCCTTAAGGTTTATCTCCATTTTTTTATGTCCTTGATTTATGATTCAAGTTATTCACGAGTTTGCTCGCCCGTTTCGATCTGATTTTATGTCTGTTTCTTTACATATATTCTTTGCATGGCACCACAATTCCTGATTTGTTCTCTGTGTGTGGTCTGCTTTCTTATCAGACCTCCTGCCACCTGTCTGCCTATTTCTGTCTGAATTTATGTTTAGCCCTTTTTTCCTCGCTGTTTCACATCACAATTTTCCCTTTGTCAGGGTCGTCTGTCTTGGCAGGCCCTTTGTCAAACTCTCTGCCTCCTTTTGTTGTGGTCTATAACTGGCCCATTTCACTCGTCATCCTATATTCGGTTTGATAAAAAAAAAAAATGAAACCTTAGAGGGAGCATCTGCATTTATATGTCCTTGCTTTTCTGTTCCAGCGGTTGGAACTTTTATCTTCGAAGAACGTATTGGCTGTCTGGGCAAGCAGCCATCTCAACTCGCCCAATCTTTCATTGAGAACTTGGAAGGATTTTTCAGGACTTTGCAGCCTTTAATGTATAACCTGCCCTTTTACCAACTCTGGGCCACGAAGACATGGTGCCAGTTCGAGAACCACGCTGACAACATAATGGACATTGGACGCCACCTGGTAGAAAAGGTATTGGACCATTCTCCTTTTGTTATCTGAGGTGCGACAGTAAAGAACAGTTTAGGTACGCAAGGAGTAGACCATTTCGTTGAGATACGGATTATACTGCATTTGAATAAAGATAGGATCAGGACACCGTTCCAGCTGAATAGTTGAATCTGTTTTGGAGTAAGTCGTAAGTGAGATTGTAAGATTCTACTGTATTTCGTGTTAAGTAATAGTTACCGGTCTGTTCTACATTAATAATATAACATCGTGCATTGCCTTATTGTATTTTCGATTTCGGATCTCTTACCGATCGCTCGGCAGAGGTAAGCATGGGCATATGGCATTTCCTGGTGTTACGATCACATTGCATATTACAAACTAATTGTAAAATTATTGAAATTCATATCGGATTCTAGTTTTTAACTTGCAATATGAAGTGCGACAGTAATGAGCAGTCCAGCTACATTAGTTGTTCTGTTACACTGTATATAGTAACGTCATGAAACCTCGATAATAAATATGCTATCGGTTCACCAGGACATGCCATATTATGCGCATGCCTATCTCTGCCACAACAACGGTTCGTAAAAATCCGAACTTACTATAAAGTCCCTATATTATTATGTTTATCAGAAAATGACAGCGATCCAGAGCGGTGGTGATTCCAAGTCCGCTTTCTTGAGCTACCTCCTCAACAATGGAACCATGGATACTAAAGAAGTGACCGGATTGGTGGTGGACCTTCTCACGGCAGCAGTTGAAACGGTAAGCCACGCTTGTGCATGGGCATCTTGGGTTGGGTTATGATGATGGTTAGGGTTAAGATTAGGCATGTTTTAGTGTGGAAAAGTGAAGGTTAGGTAGAGTTGGAAAGGTGTAGATTAGGGTTGTTGTGAAGTAAAGATGTGACCAGGCTGGTGGTAGACTTTCTCATGGCAGCAGTTGAAAGGGTCAGCCACGCATAGGCATGGGCAGCTTGAGTTAAGGTAAAGGTTAGGATTAGGGTCAAGGTTAGGAATACTCTAGTATGGGGATAACACGGGTCAGGTTGGACAGGAGAAGTTAAATTAAAGCGAAGGTTAAAGCTGGGAAAGAGTAAGTGAAGGTTGATGTGAGGATTAGTGTTAAGGTCGGGAAGGTGTAACGATACGTTAGGAAAAGGTGAAGATTAAGGTTTGGGTGGGGTAATTTGGGTTATGGTTTGGGTTTGGTAGGGATAAAAAGGGTTCAGATTAGGTTACAGTTTGGTGAACAATTTGTAGAAAACCACAGTACAATAAAATAAGAAAGAGACTAGAACTAAATGGAATAGAAGTATTTTGTATTTTCCTAAGAAAAAAACAACATAGATGGACAAAACGTATCACACAGCTCTTCGTGTAAATTAATGTACTGACACATACAAGAATTCAGATTAATTATAGCGAGGCATTTTCTACAAACATGGCTATAGGCTGCAAACAGATGGCAGATAGCTTGTTTCTGGATCGTTCTGACTATAGAAAAATAAAAAGGCAAAGTCTAATTCACAATTTACTGTTTAACGACTAAACTGAAATCATTGAGATACGGATTAAACTGCACTTGAATAAAGTTAGATTAAGGCTGAATAATTGAATCTGCACCTTTTATAACTGCATGGGAGTTAGGTTGCCGCTCAAATTAACTAAATCTATAATTTTTATATTTTTTTTTTTGCAAGTGAATTTGCTGGAATGCCTGATTCGTCTCTCCTCCCATCATAATCACTTCCTTCACTACTTGTCCTGGTCTTTCCAACTCATTCCAGACGTCCACAGCGACAACCTGGTGTCTGTACAACCTGGCTCAGCATCCGGAAGTCCAAGAAAAACTTTACCAAGAAATCAACGATGCAACGGCTCAAAACATGGGAACCCTCTCTGCCGAACAGCTGAGCAAATTGCCTTACGTAAAAGCCGTGGTGAAAGAAACTCTCCGTCTTTACCCGATCACATACGCAACGAGCCGCAACCTGACAGAAGATTTGGAGCTGGCTGGCTATCATCTTCCATCAGGGGTAAGTTTGGATAGATATTCAGTGGAAGAGCATAGATGACAGTTTTTCATAACGAGCGAAACTGCTGTATTTTTACGGGTTTGTTTTATTCAGTATCAGGGCCTTATATTAATTCAGAAAATGAAATTCCGCGGATGTTAAATCAGTACTGCTCCAACAGCTGTGAAAACGACTTCGTCATAGCATATTATGAAGAGAACTCTGACTGGAACATATTGTTTATATGTGGTCTTTAACCGCATAACATTTAATCTGGGGCAAAAGAACCGATTGTATGAAACAATATTCGCTAAACCGCTCGTGCACAACCGTATTCAAACTAAAAGTTAAAAGCCTCCTTAAACTCACTTCCTCCCTGCTCCTTTTTGTATTTCTCTAGCCTCATGTTGGACCAGTCATCCCTATTCTTTCGATGTTTCTGGACCATGAAAGCCTCGTCATTTTTGTCCTTATTTCTCCAGTGATTTCTCCGGGTCACATGAGTTTGGAGAGACATCACACCCTCCCCCCCCCCCCCNCCCGTCATATATTTAAAGGGGGGAAGGGATTTGTAAATGGATTTTATTTTTTTCTCAAGAAATGCAAACTTACGAACGCGGCAAAAATCGGCACCCGTCAAATGTAGGCTACTTGTAGATAGGGCATTGGAATTTAAAGGGCTAATCCCGTCATTGCGTTGTCTGGAGAAACCAGTTTCTCTGGGCACTCTTAAAAGCGTTTTGCACCTGTCTTGGTTCATATTATTCCAGCAAATCGTTTTACAATCCTATTGTCTTATTTCAGACTCATGTCCAAGCCAACTTGTACGGAATGTACCACGACCCCGCCTTGTTTTCCCGACCTGAAGAGTTCCTGCCTGAACGATGGCTGAAAGAGAACAGCAGTAAGATGAACCCCACTGTCAAGGCTATGTCCCAGCTTGTGTGGGGTCACGGAGCTCGCATGTGCATTGGTAAGATTAGTCATAATATGAAAGAATGCTATAAATACCATATTTCTTATAGAGAAAAAAGGCCGAAAACAGTATTTCTTTTAAACGTCATGTCTACAATGTAAATTTTCCGTGTCATGCGAAATAAATTCTTGCAGGGCAAAGACCTCATGCTTTCAATTCTCTGAATAACACTGCTGAAATGTAAAAACATGACTTACTAAGCTTGCTAAAGTCACAGTAATGTTTAAAAAAAAATACATTTAACAGCTATGGGAAATGTATTTGGGACAATTTTACTCCCCCCCCCTCCCTCCCCCTTTCCTGCACTGCTATAATAAGTCTAGTTTTTGAAACATCGAACGTTCAAATCAAGGAAAGGCAAGATACCCTTCGCAAGATATTACTGCCTTTCATAGTTGTATAAAAGACTATAAGCAGAAGACAGGATATCTGTGCAATCGCCTGGTACTCTGAGCCATCGTATGGTTAATTCCACGCCCGCCGAGTCTGCCAGAAGGTCCTCTCCCCCCCCCCCCCCCNNNNACAGAACGCAGGGGTGGGGGGCTCCGGAGTTGCAATTTAGGCATAAGTAGACTCCTGGGGCTGGACGGGTGGTGACTTCCGGACAGTGTTTGATGGGGGGCGTGGAGTCATAGCCTAACCCCGCTTAGGATCACCCTGTGCCGGCAGGCCAATGACTGGACCTATTTTCGGAGCCTCTGATGCAATGAGGTCCTAGGTGGTTACCCCGACTCGCCACTTCACTGGGGTAGTCTGCGTTCAAGGGACATGGGATAGAGGGCCACCCGCCCTTTTAAATCGGTGGTTCTGCCGAAAGCACCCGTTCCTCCGAAGGGTCCAAGGCTACTATGAGCGAGCACAATCGCAAAGCTGAAATTACAAAGGAATCCATGACGTACTGGATGCACCACCAGAAGAATCATTACCAATGGTATGGGGCCTGCGTGCGGTAGTTGTGACTCGATCGGTCCATAGAGCAAAGAAAAATAATAAAGATCCCGTACCGGTCTGCTGTTGCAAGAGAGCGGAGTGGCGAAGTGCTCACTGGATGAACACTCACCCTATTCCGTATCCCACGGACAGCCCAGGCTGGTGTCCCTTCAGCTCACCCCTGCCTCGGGGGCTTGACCACTCTGCCGCGTGGCACTTAGCTTGCTTTGGACAGTTGCGAGATACCCTTTGAGAGTCGGCGGTCCTCCCGTCTAGGGGGGTCGGACCACCTGGGGTAGAGCTCGCCCACAAGATAGGAAAGAGTGCGATGGTTCGTACCTCCCCTGCACGAGCCCATCAAATGACTGGCACGGTCGTTGCGCCGTCGGGCATGTATGGCCCTAAGCGTTCGAAACACATGCCTCAACTGTGTCGTTGTCCCTAGATCCCCCACGCCCATGATGGCGAGACGATAGACTCGTATTCCGACCGCAAATCGGTCAAGCAAGACCCTTCGGCCATCTGCGAGGATCTAGATACGTTGCCCCGTTGGCCTGTATCTGTGGCATAGAGCCCCTCAATTTTGCCGATCGCGTCCGGTAACATTAACCATGATCACTGATTGTTTCCAGTCGCTACCCCGGTGGAGGTAGTTGAGGAGATCTTGGGTCAGGCCTTGCCATCAGCCAGACCCCCTGGTTCGGCCACTGGTCGTAGTCTTCCTCATCCCGCCGATACCGCACTTTGAGAGATTTGTACTATCGACCGCAAAGCGGCGTCACTGAAGCGACTTACAATCGCCTGTTAACAAAAAAAAAGTGTCCATGGCATAGTTTTGGGGCTCCCTATTGGAGAAGAGTATACAGCCTAGTCTTGACCTATGCCTCCCTAAAAGCCAACTATTATGATTTACGGATAAAGCAGCCAGTTAATTCTGACTGTCTTGAGTTACAAGAGCTTACTGTCTCTCCCGTGTTCTTGGTAATTCTAAGTTATTGTAATTTACATTGCAGTTTATAATAAATTCAGTCACCATACATATCAGACACAAGGTATTCTTCAATATTTCAGGTCGCCGAGTTGCTGAGCAAGAAATACACATCATCCTTTCTAAGGTAAGTTAATCCTTGTCTCGGCGTAATTCTGAATGCTGTTAGAAGTATACATTATATCTAGTCTATGACTCTACAACTCTTAAGGCGCGGTGCCATCTTTGTTTTCTTGTAAAAGCCATGCAATGGCATTTGGTAAAAGAACAAGGAAATATTGTCAGCTGATAAAATGGGTTCAGACTGAACCACCATCACCATCTCCACCACCACTACCACAACAGCAACAAGAACAAGACGAGATAGTTCGCCGACACTGACATTGATAAATATCGAACAAGTATGAAAATTTTGGAAAGTAGGAATCACATCAGAACAAGAACAAGAACAACAACAACAACAAAACTGCAGTGTTATCTTTGTAGAAGAATGAAAGAAGAAGAATGTATTGTCAGCTGACAGAACGAGCTTTCTGGACTGGCAAAAAAAATCAACCCTAAACAGTCCAACAGTATTAATAATGAGTTGTGTCAAACAAGTACGAAAAGTTGGGGGATTGATGTCATGAATCGCCTGCGACTTGAAAAAGGTCTCCATGAGAAGATAAAACTTTGGCCGGTAGGTGTTACCAAAATAGAAAAAAGAAACCAGATAGGATAAAAAAGCTTGCAGGTGAAGGTAACAAGCTGCCCACGAGGAAAACCCATTCTCATGACGTTGTCTTGTCTCTCATCCTCAGATCATCCAGAGGTTCAAGCTCAGCTACAACCATGACGACGTGGAGCCCGTCCTAAACACTATGATGACACCAGACCGACCCGTCCTCATCCAGTTTACACCCCGGCAATAAAAATATCTTGCGATACACTTGGAGCAGCTTACCACCTGACATTAACACATACGACTAGAGTCTCATAGTAACATCCAGAAAATTGCATACAGTGCAAACGAAGTTTATATTCAGCAGTTTAGGCCTACATCTGAAAAATGGATCTGACACTAAACATCATTATCTTATCAGCCGGCCTTTTAGCAACGGCAAGAAATGACAATAAGCCACACCTTAAGAGCAAGCACCTGTGTCAAATGCATGTAGACTACATCACAATTAAATTTTATTTTGCACTCACTACAACTTACAACGGCGTGACCCACTTCAAATGAAGGAAAACCTACATTTCCATGCACCCCTTTCATCCTCCTGTGCCATGCCGGCTAGCGTAGCTACCGTAGCCCACCGTTGGTCTCGTTGGTCTCGACTGGCGAGTTATACAGTGTACCTCACTGGGATCTTTTGGCTTTGCTCCCAATCAGTTTGCCAGACTGTCCCGAATTCTCTTACCTCTCTCTGCCAGTTTGTATCCCAGTGACGTAATTCCCGAAAATATAAAATATGGAGGAACGAAATCACGTGGCCAGATTTATCAGAGTAAACAGTAATGGCGACCGCTATTGATGTTAGCTGTAGTGCACACACATCAAGAATGATGGAGAGAGTATACCACTCTTTGAAACTATGTATCAGTAAAGTAGTATCTGATGTTTGTTCACTGTTCAAACGCCAGTGTGCCGTTGCCGGTAATATACAGATTCGTCTACATTCTGGCACATCTGATCACGTGATAAAAATCCAAATTTTATATTTATTTATGTGGAAATACTTCACACCAAACTGCTTAAAGTACTCAGTCACACACATAATACAATCAACACACAAACAATAGCACACTCTGCTGCAGACCAGTTTTACCCCTCGACGGTAGCACAATGTGCTACACATTATACATGTACCTAACACCCTGACTAACTGAAATGAAAACAGAGTGCTGCAGTGCTACTGAACACAGCGGCAGATTAATACGATGATGATGATGACGACCGAAATAAAGCACGCTTTTTCAAAGCTGTTGGATTCTGTCACTGTTTAAGTGTCCGTTTTTTTTTATTTCTGTTGTTCATGCTACATAATGAACTATGCAAATGTTTTTTTGTTCATGCTACATGTGTGAACCTTACTGTCTTAAAAATGCCACCAGCACTTTACTGAGAAAAATGGACCGGAGGTTTTGACGTCATATCAATTTTTAGTTCATAAGAATAGATATTACCCATGAAAAACAGTTTCGTCCGCTTGGAGGTAAAACAATGTTGAAAAGGTTACATGAAATACCACATCCAACCCTGCGATAACTCGGTTTTGCCCAGACCTGCACAACAAAATCAGGACTCTCATGGGGTGGCAACACAATACTCTTATCGTGAGAACCCGAATGCGATAGTTTTGTAACTCACCTCATTAAGTTTCTTCATTTCTCCTAAATGCTAGAACCAATCATGTCCGCGTAGTTTTGCTAGTCTCAGTGTCCAGCCTTAATTTAAGCAGAGGACAAATAAAATCTCACCGATAACGCCACTCCATCCATCTGCCACTTTTTCAGAGAACTAATTAAGATGTCTTACAAGAAAGCCAATCATGACATCATTCTAATTCAGACTATAGTATGCAGCCTTTTTATGGAAGAAGACTGTGCTACATGGACCCTTCTTAATTAGCGACAGCCAGGTATGACTTCAGGCTTCTGTGAGAGCACGGTGTGCTGGCATCATTCACATAGATGCCAACAACTGCAGATTCGCATTGTTGTACATACTGTTTTTCCCAAATGTTTGCTAATCGACAAAGTTTGTATGGAAACTAAACCCTAAGCCATAAAAAAGCCTAGTGTCCTGCAAAATATGGGCATGATTTGCTGCCGAACAACGGAGTTTTATGATACACAAAGAAATAATGAGCTTTAGCACTGTTAATCATCTTCTGCGCTACCAAAAATAACGCTACTCTGCTCACAGCGCTATGCATCGATGCACATAATAACCGACAGGCGTGCAGTAGTTAAGTTCACTTTGGCAGCTTCATGTAGAGACTATATTCTCAAACACCGAGTTATCTCATGTAGATCTGATTTAATAGTTTTCATAGCTTTCATAGTTTCCGAGATGACCAATCATGCATACCGCTGTTGATCAGTTTTTATATCCCTTACAAAACTGAAATTTGGTCTGTTAATTGGTAGTATAACTGGGAGGCAAACTCTGCTTGTTCCCAAAGACTGAATGTTCACAGACCTCTAGTGTCTTCCTAACACTAACAGCAGTGGTGATACCAGCTTCTCCTTGTGACTACCACCTCTAGAATATATGACACGATCTCTCAGCCTCTAATTTCCGCCACCACAAACTGGCAACTCTCATGACAATTGCTGAACTCACATCCCTCCTCTGATACAAGTGATGATTCACCTCCACCTCAAAATCAACAGTTACCAAGCGGTCCAGTGGTTAGCCATCTCTAGACATCTGGAAACTCAAACTCTTGCAGTTGAAGTAAAGACTAAAACCAAACAACACTAAACTCAGATGAAATGTTGAAAATATGAAAATAATATAATTATGATATGTAAACTTAGAGGTACAATATATGCATAAATCAATACTTCTGATAAATTTGACTTTGAAAGTAATTTGATTTTATAGCTTCATTCACTAACTTCAGACACTTGAAAAAACCCAGTACTGTACTATCAACATTTCATTATTCCGCCAAGCCATAATTCCGCTATTTATTATGCCAATAATAACTATCACCAAAATATTAAAAACAACTATTGCTTTATTTTTTTTGTCCATTCAGTAACTTCTGTATTTATGACAATAACAACATCAAAAATCAAAGAAAACAAGGCCAAATTTTAAGTCACATATTGATTTCTGGTCAAGAAAATACTATTTGGCATGTTGTTGGATGGCATATGACCTTGCTTAATGCCTTTCGGTAACTGAAAGTCTAGATCTCTAAGTCACAGATATACAACATTTCAATGCCTTGCTACAACATTCCTTTAACTGACATTTAGTTGAAGTCAACTTTTCAATATTTCCCTTTCTCCATCGTGTGTTTAAATTTCAGACCTCCATGATTAAAAATAGCACCAGTGCAAAATTCCTCTTTAAAAAGAAGAATTTGCCTGTAACAGAATGACAGTATTTTTATTTTTGTGGTAAAATTTTGCAAATCCAAGTTTATGGCATTGTCGTAACAAGGCATTGTACTGAAAATGTCAAAATGAAACAAAATTATTGCTATAGAACATACTCTGTGTCATCTACAGGGATACCACATTTCATAAAATTATCTGAATTTACTGTGGCATTTGCATCATATATCACTTAAAAAATAAATAAACTAGAGAGTGCATAAACACATAATTATACAAACAAAAATGTCCAAAGCAAGGAGTTATAACATAAGAAATAAAAAATATAATTGTTTTAACATTAGTTTTCCCATTCAAGCAGTTTTGTTAGTTCCATGTCAAATAACACAATGCCCTCTGATTTCTGAAAATTTTCTGAAGGGTGGCATCCCTGGATCTATTCTCTAGTCAGCATCATCATGCTATGCCTGTGAACATGGTGTCCTTGGCATACATGTTGTGCTTCTCTCACCTTCATGACCCATTTCACTGGGATTTCAATGTAGTTCGGTGGGTAGCAGGTATGTATAATAAAATGCAGACATATATTGACTGGCACAACTATTCACAAAAATCTGTGACGATATTGCAAGTGTAAGGAAATAAAAATATGCATACAATACACCATCACCACTAGTTGCTAAGTAAGATGCAATCTTGGCATTTTGTTTGCAGAATTTAGTTAGTGCAGAGTTCTGGTTTTCATCAATCAGAAAAGATCCGAGATAAGGGAGAACACTGGAAGAACTACACAATTCTAAGATCTGCTAATTTTGAAGCAATACTGTTGAAAAACAGTTCCAATTTATCCTGATACATTCTACAACATCTGATTTATTTCCGTGTGATCAATTCACAGAAAAAAATTCCATTAACACTACCTAACAAGTGCATAAACCAATTTAAAAAAAACAATATGCCAAGACTGACCACTACCCTGTAAGTAAAAAATGTATTTACATATTGTCACCCAAATGAGGAAGAAATGACAATGTTACTACAGCATGGCAGTAATTAACAATAACACAGTTACCAGCAGTCATGTCAGCAGAATACTATAGACTCCACATAGTAAAGTCAGCAAATCCTATCAACCCAGCACAGCAATGGCAGTAAGTCAAATCAACCCAGCACAATCAATCTGGTAAATCATATTAACTTTGCACAATTTAATCAGGTCATATCAACTCAGCCCTGACAAGTCTGTATGTCATATCCACCCAGCAGTGTCAAGTCACTAAGTCATATGAACTCAGCACAGCCAAGCGAGTATGTCATAGCAACCTAGCACAATCAAATCAGGAGGTCATATCAACCCAGCATTGTCAAGTCAATGTATCATATTAACTCAGCACAGCCAAGTCAGTATGTCATTTCAACCCCAAAACAATCAAGTCAGTAAGTCATATCAATTTAACATAATCAAATACGGAGGTCATATCATTCCAGCACAATCAAGTCATGAGATCGTGTCAACTTGGCACAGCCAACTCAGAACAGACTCAACCCAACAGGGTCTGGAAGCCAAATCACCCTGGCACAAACAAGACAACTAAGTCATAAACTTAGCATCAACTCAAATCGCATTATCAGCAAAATCAGTAAATCAAATAACCCCAGCACAGCCGAAACAACATGTCGTACCAATTCATCGTATTCATTCGGCATTAAACAATCTAATCTTAGCAGTGCAAAAGAATTTATTCACAGTCCAAAGTCATGGTAAGTGGTTACTATTCTGATATACACAAATTCTGACAAGGTGGGTGGAGTTGGAGACGCACCACACAGCTATATCACCACCATACAACTTAGTATGTAATGTTATGTCGGTGCCTACCACAAACATCACAGCACTATGACTTATAACAAGGACAAGACATGTATCTCAGCATTGCTGATGCAATAGGAATGGATATTATGTTAGTTCCCATTAAAATCTTTACATCTCATCCCTGTGATTTCAGGTTGTAAAACTTGCTGGGTTATACTTTTCAAATTCACAGATGTTGGGGTTCACCAAGTCACTTGGTAGTTTTTAAAGGACAAAACTCTAAGTACAGCATTGTACAGTGACTGACACAGTATGAGGGGTGGGCTGAGGAGTATTTCCAGCACTGCGGGCATAACATCATCTATGCTACTACATGAAGTGTACAGCATAGTGAAATGGATAGCTACAAGATATATACAACACTCAAACTCTACTACTGAGTATTTTTCATGACTAAGACATCAAAATCTACCCTACTTATGACAGCAAAACCTATCCATATCAGTCTCTACTTAATTATTAACCAGAATCTTGTGCTATTAACAGGATGCCCCTGTCACAACAATGTAAAGTCATGTGAGTGGGAATTCCTTGGATATAATACTCATTAACCTCCTTATCATTTATTATTGTTTATTCCGGCAAATATAAATATAAATAAGACTTGTGGGTTATCATTTATCTTGAGTAATTCCCTGTTTGTTTTTTAGCATCAACCCTGCCAGAACTCTAAATCAGTTCTCAACACGACCCTATACCCAAACCCTACTCCTCTCTCGAGCATGAAATTGTAACTTTCTCTGACATGATCACTTTGTCGAGTTTTCTTCATCACGAATCCAAATTCTAACCCAAACTCTCCCTGACCTTAACCTGAATTCTAGACTCAACCATCTTCAACACAGACCTGAATTTGTAATCAAACTCATTCTTAAGGCAAACTCACTCTAACTGTCACTCAACTCAAAGATCTGACCAGATATCATAGGCGCTGTCAAAAATTTGATAACACAACTCAAATCTGTCTCTACAATTAAACTTGAAACATCTGTTAACATAACTGTAAACTCCCTGATAGCAAAACTTTCAGAAAATGAATAAAGCTAAGCTGTCCCTAGCAACATTTGCTCAGTGACAGAACATTAACCAAAGCTCACTTTCAACTGGAAGCCTTATTATTAGATCCCATAAGCTTGTCATGAACAAAAGGTATTTCTCATGATTACACAGATTCTCAATTTTGGGGGGTCCTTGGAAGAAGACTCGGCAGTATCAACACAGTGCACCAGAACCATTTGCATATCATCATTCACATAAGACCTCACAAAGCTGATTTTGGTGATTATACAAGAGAAGGAATGACTGATCCACCTTAGAAGTTTTGATATGGAGGTTTGCTTGATAGATGAGAAAAAAGTACAATAAAACCTATTAACGCATAAAGTGGTATTTTTATGCATATTTTGGGTCAGGAGACAGGCTAATCATCTAAAACAAATCTAAACAAAATTATCAAGAAAGACATTAGGAAGTGTATGTCTAAGAGCAAAAATGTACTTCAGAGAAAATTTTGAGACAGGATCTGCAGTTTGGAGTTAATCGGTTATTCCTTCTCCCACAAATCTTTCAAAAATCAGCAGGCTGAATGCCTTTCAAGCATGATAAAAACCTATTAAAGAATTAGAGGGATTAATTGTACTTTTTCTGTGGGTGTGACAGATCAGGAGGTTTGCAACCAAAAATCTCTTGATAAACTTTTCATACTTAAAAATAAATGGAATCTCGTCTAATATTTTGTGACAGAATGAAGAGGGAGCAGGAAAACAGATTTTCTCAAACACACAACTTTCAACAAGAATCGATTATGTGAGGTCTTTTGCAGGTGATATCAGTCATAACATGTTAACCCACCAGATGATATCCCATCTAATGCCCCATATAAACAATGTAACTTTGAATAGTAATTGTTAAATCATCTATTATTGACTGAACAAAAATATAACATGTATTTTCTGTTAACAGAACTGTAGTGTTTGGTTCTGTATGTCACTCTCGTACTAAAAAAAAAAATCCAGTCACATTACACAGTCTCAATTAGCAGAGCCTCTTAGGCTAACAAGGACACACTGCACATGAGAAAGTGAAACTTGGGCCATGCACTTTAAGTGTAAAAGATTTATCCATCTGTGGGCAAATTTATGTAAAACAGCTATATGGAAAATATCATCATTATAATATTATGTCAATATTTCAATTGAATAATTGTTTTTTGAAAACAAGGTATAAATAAAACAGCTGTATGGAAAATACATTCATTATCTCAAAAATTGAACTTTTTTTTACATTTACATTAAGGAGACGTTTTGGGATTGAATTCATTTCTTCTTCAACAGCACTTATAATTTTAAATGCCTCAAAAGTGATCACCCCAACCCCCCAACTCACTTTCTCCCCAACAAAACAGCTGCAAAGTGCAACACACAAAGAGGTATTTCACATAAATATACAATACTGCTCTCATTTTCCAACTATATACAGATCATCTTACAAACTTGCTTTAGCAGATCACCCTTGCATACCCATCAACTCCAGGTTTTAAACTGTTCAAACAATTCTGACAGACTGCCTTTCTTATAATGATCTACAAGAAGACTTTGTTGGTGCCACCTGGATTTTATCAGATCATGCCTTCCTCCCACTGCCAGGCTCTTAATCTTCAGCTTGTTTTGTGATAAACGTTGTCACATTGGATGCATCTGTAGACATCTTAGTGAGCTGGACTTCCTCCTCTCTACTGTTGCTGTCAGTGTCATCTACAGATAAAAACAGAAAGTGCTTTAAGTAGAAACAATGGTAAAACAACACAATGCTCAAGCAGTAAGAGATTATTTAAACTTGCATGTACCGCTTGATGATGTGTGCAAGTTGTCTCCAAAACTATCATAGAAATGCTTCTGTGTCTGGAGGCAGGGATGCCAGAAAGGTTCTGCATACACTGACTCACAGTGCTGTATCTTTTTGTTTTCGTCTCCATGGGAAACAATAATGCTATAAAGAAAATGAATGCTACTTTCTTTTCTCCCAAATCTGCTTTGCTTCCTTTCTTTTATCGCATCGTTAACATTTGAAAAGTAAATGAGGTATGAGCAAATATCTCACAAAAATCAGTTTCTTATTTGATCTGGCAGAAGACAAAACTAAACCAATACTGGCTGATAATGAGAAAGTGCTGAGCAAGATCAATGGTTTACTACCACCAGCACTGGCCTGATGTGTAAGTAAATTTATAGTCAGTTAAATCTGATAGCCATGAAGGTAAATTCCTGACAGCCAAGTTTCTCCTCAAAGTTTCTTTCAAACAATCTAGTTCTGCATGTGAGCAATGAGTGTAAGTAGCACAGATACTAACCTGTCTCTGTGGTCCATTTCTTGTGTGAAGGAGCATAAAGACTGAGGAGAGCTATCACATAGACATTCCACATTCCATAAACACCTGAAGATGAGATTGGATGATAATCACCATTTCAATAAGGACAACCTTGGGCACTCTAGTCATACCTAACTCAACCATGTACTTAACATTCTGAAAACGGACAGAGTTTTATTTGGTAGAAATGCAGAAATTCCTCTTTGGCAAGTGCCTCAGTCTCTTATGTTATATGACTTTCAGCCATTTACGGTATATTTGGATTACTCAAAGCTCATGTGGCGTGCTCTTTGCAGACAAAGTGATTGTCACAGCCTTGTGGAGAACCTCTTATTTGTTGCCAGTCAATCAACATCTGCTAACCCCATGTTTGAAATGTCCTCACTATCCTTTCTTCTTTACCTCCTAGGTCTTCCCTATCATGCCACCCTTAGACTCTGTTATTTCTAGAGATTCGTTGTTTTTGTTTTTGTTTTATTAATTACCAAAACACCTTAACTTCCACTTGTCATACTGCTTCGCAGCCAGTTTTTTTTGAGAGTGAGGATGGATAGCTAAAAAGCATAGAGCACAGTGGAAAAAAACAACAAACAACAGGTACAAGAGTACGATCAGGTAATGAAAGGGAGGCAAAGGCATCAGTATGCTGGGATATAGGAAGTGAAGCACAGCACTGTGTTGCTTGTGTTGCGTGTGACACCAGTCTGCTGCATTAACTATTCTTCATTTTAGGATCATGTAAATGGGTGAAAATAAAATGAACCAAAAAAAAAAACCAAAACACTAGAAAACTGAGGAAAACAGAGGAGAAAAACAAAATCACTATATTTATAATTCCCTGAATGGCCAGAGTATGAGTAGTTAACATTTAGTTATAACGTGAGGGCTGACTGCTCTACGCCAATGGGACAGTGGTCACAGAGCTTGATGCTACAAATAACGTGATTATGTGGGATAAAGTAACAACTAAGTCTAATGCCTTGTCTGAGACCAACTGAGAATGTCACTTCTCTTTACCTGTGAGGAATGCACTGGTATATTCCAGACCCACATCCTCTTCGCCCCACTTCCATTTCCCTTCACTGACTTGACCAATTATAAATGCTATGACTGTGAGGGCTGCACACAGAAGGGTGACAACCATCAGGAACTTGAAGCGAAAAATCAGGCCCTGTAAAAAAGGAAAAAAAAAAGGATTACCATGAATTATATGAAAAATGGATATAGAAAGAACAGGATGGAACTTATATACACAGTTTTTAATACTTAAATTTTACAGGTCAAAAGACCTTCCAACTTGCTAATTTTATAGAATATTTAAGCCCCAGAACAGCACTGAATACATGAAAACTCATTCAACGCTCAAATAACTGATAATCTCTTGCAGCGGTCTAGTCTAGATTTACTTCATGTGGCCACACTGCACTGTGAGTGGAAAAACCTGGCTTGCTTGCCTACTTGAATTGTTTGATGATCTTAAATACTGAGTGAAAAGGGAATGCCGATTTTATAGCAGCAGACATTTTCTGCTGCATTACATTAGCATGATAATTACAAGATTTCAAATAAAAAGTTTTCAAACTAAAAATGAAGGAAAACATACCCATTCTGGAACCTTAGCACCGGACATTCATTATATTTCATTTGCTTCTCAATAAACGCATAATCAATTTCGAAAATGGAAGGTAAGTGTGCATTTTTAATATTCACTACTGTTTCATACATCATAGCCCAAGATATGATGATTTGTTGCAGTCAACTCAAGCATCAAGATCCCTGCAGCAGCAAAATTTGTTTTGGGGCGGGGGGATTATATTTAAAAAAAACAGTTAACTGTGTGACCATAGCCACTCTAACTTACCATATAATACTTGCGTCTCAGGGTGGTCATGTGAAGGAGGGTGGTGCGTTTTGCACGGATATTTCTGAAGACTTTGAAGACCAAGTAGCAAAGGAAGATGAAGTATAGACATGCTGCAATGGCAGCAACGATGATAAATGCAAACTGGGCAAAGTTAAGGACTGAAATCACTAAAATGACTGTGCACTTAGCTGAAATACATTGTCACTAAATATTTGCTGTCCACAAATTATTACATTTTATGCCCGGTTACAAGTTAGAGATTGTATGATGACTTTTTACACTGAATGTGGACTGCACTGGAGATCAGATGACAGTTTATTCTGCAAGATGATCATGCTGGAGTAATATACTGCATAAGGATTGTTTTGGAGATTACAAAACTAAAATGAAAAGTTACTAACATATTGCTACGCACTGCTGGCCAGCATGAAGTGTCAGGTAAAAAACTGAGCATGAAGTCCTAGCATACTCAAATGAAATCATGAAGTCTATTACGACAATGCATATTCAAAGTAATGTAGGCCACCAAAATCTAGGATGATGATGTTTCATAAGTACATGTGGACTGTGTTGGGGAAAAAGAGTTAGTAAGGTGATGTTATATGTAGCTTGAGGACTGTAACTGAAATCAAGAGTTGCTACTGATATTTTTAAATACTATAAATGGACTATGTTTGGAAATAAGAATTGGCATAATGATGTTTTATACTTTTTTTATACTGTATCTGAGATTTTAATTGGTGTGATAAAATTAGGTGACATGCTTGCCACCTGAGGCTTTAAATCAGACAAGGATACAGCAGCTACATAACCAACTTTTGAAGACCAAATGCTGTAGAATGGGTTTGTCAGTTGCCTTCCCCTAGAAAAAAAAACAAAAAACACTTGAATTCGGCTTGATATAAGCATGAACCCACAGCTGCACATTACACATATATACCCTTACAACACTATTCATGCAGGAAGATGTTAGAGCAAGGCCCTTGGGACTGAAACGTGGCTAGTTCATCAACATTCGTCAGTCTCACTCCATTGTGTGAATGAAAGGAACATTCTAAGTACATACAGGCATGTCATCCACTGGCTATCAGGCATACACTGTCCTCAAGATTTTCTTTTATTTCATTATTGTAGAAATGTCCAATATGTTTACTGTAAAAGTGTGCTCATATGCCCATACATATACACACATGCGCTCATAAAATTTGTCATAGGGGTCTGTCTTAAAATGTAGAATGAGAGTCTTTCTTACAATTCAATAAGATGTACCCCTGAACACTAGGGGTCTGTGGACATCTTTCTACCAGTCCAATGCCATCTTAAGGCATAATTTATAACAAGAACTTTGCCAGGGAGTCCCTGACAACTTATGAGTTCCCAGCTGTATTTACCATGTAAGTAATGAAATCTGATGGCAAATCAGAGCAAAAACAATAAAAAGGTCGTACCTCTCACACATGTCAAAGATAAGAAGAGCCAAGCAAGCAAGAACAATGATGGTCAGATGTTTCCAGTATGCCATCAGCTTGTTTCGCTCTACTTGATCCTGCATAAGATAACATCAGGACATCTTCACTGATTAGCTGCAAGGATACTCCTTCTACTTACTAGTAAAATTCTTTAGAATACAAGCCAAATCACAGACGATGCTCTACTTGCCGACATATAAAGACTACCATGAGGGCCTCTAGGCCAGGAAGCAGTGCTAGAATCTTCGCGCTGAAATGCAAATATGACTACTTTGAAAGTGAAGGAGGAAAGCAACACCTTGAATAAGTCTGTGAGCTTTTATAGGCTTAGTATGAGACTTTTGGATAGCACCTCATATACAACTCTCATTATCAAGTTCTGTTTTACAGCAGCAAACATCCAGTACAACTGTCACCATCTAGACAGAGTAAATAGTACAGGTCATGTGCCAGTACTCACCATCAGGTGTTCCCCTACAAAGATTATCCAGAATGAGAGCAGCATGGCATAGAAAGCTCCATCTCGGATATCATTCAAAAGCATCATAAAAGGCATATTGACAGCCAAGGTGAACCACTCTATTGGGCCTGGCAAGGAAATGTGAGATAAGGATTTCATTACAAAAAAATTTAGATGACACTCTTTCTTATGACAAAATTTATATAAAGAGCATAATTATGATTGCAGACAGAGGTGTGAGTATAGCCATGAAGAGTATAATCATAAAATATGGCAAGTGTGAGGACATTATGAGGATTTTAATGATGGGAAATGTGAGTACACCCATAGAGAGTATGATGATGGTAGCAATAGGGAGAATGAGCTTTGCAGATGCACAGTGGCATGCGACCTTAAGATGTATAACGATGGGAGCACATCAGAGTGTCAATACAGCCATACGGAATAAAAGTGACCACTCACAGTTCATGATCGACAAAATTATCCCCAACGACAGCAGGGTCCTGAAAAAAGGTAAAACAATAAATAAAGTAGTACACTTGGAATCAAGGGGAGATAAAGACTACTGTGTCTACAATTATTATAAATGAATTTCAGAATCTGTTGGACAAAATTAGTTTTCACCCTAACAGACTGCCACTGCATATAAGAATGTAAATTGTATTTTTATAAATAACACCAAAATCCAGCAAAACAACTACCCAAATTCAAAATCCAGCTATAATAAAAAAAAAATGACAGCAAAATTTTGCAAAATGTCTGACATCCATGGTAAGTTTGTCTTCCTAGAGATCAATGTCTCACCTTTCTGTCAGGTTGGTACTGCGACCTTGTGTGCGGACTCGCCTCCAAAACCAGATGAGCACAGCCAGCACAGATGGAAAAAGAACAGTCTTAATAGAGAACCATACTTTGGTGAACCCTCCATTCTGGAAAATGACCTGGAATGAATGATGAACATATTATATTTATAGATTAATTGATTCAAAACAGCTCTAACAAATTAGCTGGAGTCCATTTAAGACATGCACATTAAGTCAGATATAGATCTCACTTCAGGTAAATGCTGAGACATTATTACTTCAGCACTGCTGATACAATGTGTAAGACAGCTCCTGAAAATATATTGCTCACATATACATATCATGTGACTTATCCACAAATCCAAATAAGAATTCCAAGCATTCTCCTTGAAAGGCATGCAATGTTTGCTTGTGTGTACAGTGTAATTTTTTCCCAATGTGCAAGCATTCATTCTTCTCTTTAAATCTAAGAGTACTGCACTTCACTGTAAGAATACAGACATCCCTCTGTAGAGCCAACGTTTTGCCCTAATTAAGCTGGAAGATAACACAAAGTCTGAAAGTGGGGTCCAGGAAATGTATCAGGTCAGAAGAACTTGTGAAGATGAAGCTACTCACAATAATACTTAGGTCATCCAGCTGTCCAATATGGTTCACATCTGACTTCACGTTGATAGGGAGCTGGATATTGATCAGGTAGTAGTCATAATGGACACTACCTAGCTCAAACAGAGGCAGCAGATCACAATTGTACAAGTTCCCCTCTTGGCGCTGGTGGAGAAGAAATACACAAGGCATTAAGTGCAAAATGGAAAATGTATAAATGCCATGTCACTGAAAGATTTTCAAAACATTCATACTTACAGCAGCGATTCATAAAAAAACTATCTGGATTACATTTACCAATTTCATTATTATAAAGTCCATTCCTTTCCACTATGACGGATCTAGTGACAGATTAGCATTATTGCTACTGGGACATTTCTACACAGCAGTAGGAGCTGATACCAGCAGCAATAGAATTTCATCCAACAACAGGACATAGCATATATAAAATTATCAGAGTATTAGAACTAAAACCACTGCTGACAAAATTAAAATGCCACTAGTCATGCATACCTTGTCATTTTCAATGCTGCATTCCAGAAGCCTGGGTTCCTCTGAGGCGCCCAAGAGTTTCCAGTCATTTTCAGCATCCTCCTTGTCTCGATAGAAAAGTCTGGATGCTAGCTTCATAACTGGTACATCCTCCTCAGCTAAGAGAGCAGAACAAAAAAAGAATGCAGAGAGCTACACAATATGACCAATTACTTATTAGTATTCTTTTGGATAGGCTAATAATTCCTGATGATGTTTGTTTCCAACATAACAGCACACTAAAGCAACACAGACCGAAATCATCAACTTTCACCAAAACACAAGGCAAAGAGTTAAAAGTTATAAATGCAGTAGGCACAGCTTACCAAAAAAGCATTATTTCTTCTTCCACCCCCTTCAGCAACCCCTTATCCCTTCCCTAACACTGAGGGACACTGGTAAATTTATGCTAGCAACTCTGCTTCTTCTTGCTCATGTAAAGCACCACTTCCCAAAGCAATCAGGGACAGCCTGAAGGAAATTTTATTCTCCCCTACCTTTTGCCCTGTGCACATCTTACAGAAGATAGTTTTCACACAATTGTTAAAAGCTCCATATTCTCCATTGGTTTCACAACACAAATAATTAGCAGTTTATAGTAGGAGGGCCATTTGGGAAAAGATACTATAATCATATGTGTGGTGGCATGGGAAAACCATGACAAATGAAAATTTTGAGTTATGGAGATATTGGTATCATGTGAAAGCTCTTTTCGAGCTGAATACAGTGGTTTTTAAATTTCTGATTTATCTTAATTATGAACAAAGATATGATAGAAAATAAGGACAAACATTTTGAAAAAGTAAACAGAGAATAACGCATTTAAAGTTTGATTCTAGCAATTTTCACAATTAGAAGTGTTCTAAAATCATCAAATTAAAGCATTTACAGGTCATATTTTTGTAAAATATTCCAGGACATGATAAAGTAAAGTCTAAATGTCAAGAAAATGTGCAGAACTAGTTTTTCATAAGAAATTACTTTTGAAGTGTTTTTTGCACTTTACTCCGTTCGTGCTGTTGCGTCTTTGTCGGGGTTTTCCCATGCCGCCACACATATGATACAGAAACTAGATTGAAGGGATAATATTTGCTTGAAATAGTAATGCTGATTCGTGTCACGATTTCCTTCCTAAAATGCCGCGGCTTCACGCCAAATTATGTTCCATCTAAATGATACATTGACAAATATATGTCAAAAATCACAAAACAAAAGATTTTAGTACTTTAGAAACATTTCATTCAATGTTCCTAGAGTAATAATTAAAATCCTTTCAAAAGAGTTTGATTCGACTGATAGAAACCGACACTGACGACTTATGTTCCAACCCTATGTTAGGAACAACCACTCAAACTCTTTTGTTCATTTTGTCTCTCTCTCGTGATGTTTTTCTTCCTCNATGTAAAGCACCACTTCCCAAAGCAATCAGGGACAGCCTGAAGGAAATTTTATTTTCCCCTACCTTTTGCCCTGTGCACATCTTACAGAAGATAGTTTTCACACAATTGTTAAAAGCTCCATATTCTCCATTGGTTTCACAACACAAATAATTAGCAGGTTATAGTAGGAGGGCCATTTGGGAAAAGATACTATAATCAAATGATACAGAAACTAGATTGAAGGGATAATATTTGCTTGAAATAGTAATGCTGATTCGTGTCACGATTTCCTTCCTAAAATGCCGCGGCTTCATGCCAAATTTTGTTCCATCTAAATGATACATTGAAAAATATATGTCAAAAATCACAAAACAAAAGATTTTAGTACTTTAGAAACATTTCATCTCAATGTTCCTAGAGTAATAATTAAAATCCTTTCAATCTCATCAAAGAGGAATTCTCTAGGGGGACTTCAAAGGAGTTTGATTCGACTGATAGAAACCGACACTGACGACTCATGTTCCAACCCTGTGTTAGGAACAACCACTCAAACTCTTTTGTTCATTTTGTCTCTCTCTCTCTCTCGTGATGTTTTTCTTCCTCTAGAGAAAGCAGACTTTTAAAAAAAATTTTTTTGGAAAGTGGGTATGAGAATTAAGAACTGTACAGTCCCAAATAAGCATCATACAAGGTGAAAAATTTGCGACAAAAAGTAACTGTACATGTACAATGAACAGGTGGTTCACAATACTGAAATAATTTGAACCTTGACCTACGTAACTTGCCTCACCCACAACTTACACCTGCATTAAGACTCTTGAAGCAGGAAGCAACACAATGTGTATTTCATTAATGTCATGATCACAAAAAGTGCTGCACTAAAGACAAGAAAGCATAAAACCTGTATCTCACTGATGACAAAACAGGATGCATGTGTCCATTGATGCTAGACATGCATACACACAAACAGTACTCACGATAAAGGTTCTCTTTGGTGAACCTGATGGTGACGTCAACAACTGCAATCATGTTCTGAAACCAGCGTGACATATCCAGCTCCTTTCTTTCTCTGGGTAAGGGAAACATCTGGGAGAAAACGATCTGATTGGCATCGATGGCTTCCTCATAGATGGTCTGAGTCACAAGATAAGAACACAGTTTCAGAAATGGTCTCAGTATATATGTATAGTTAGTGGTGAGACAAGTGGAAATATTCCTGTTCTTGTTTGACATTCTTGAATATAGGTATACTCTTGTTAAAGAAGTCCGGGGTATGACACAATCTTACAGATATGCCCATAACCTCCTCTTGACTTCAAGAAATTCATAGAACTAATGCAAAGCAGCAGACTACAATCTTCCTCCTTGAAAAACTCCAGATAAACATATCAAATTATGACATACTCAGAATAATTTAACTGGATCTTTGCGGTTTTGAGCATGGATCTTTTTCATGTCTGTGTCACTACAGTTTAGCTCTAGACATGATCCTTGCTGTCCTATGATAATCAAGCACACATTCATGCAAATCTGTAAGAATTCAATAACAAGTTTCATAATAACATAAAACTAAGACAGAGGCGGCATTTGCATAAAGGAGAAAAAGGAATAAAAAAGAAATGTTTCAGCAAAAGGATATGATCAACGCAATGTCTTTTGGTAGTTTTAGATGATGATTTATTAGATGATGATCTAGTGGAATTAGATAACATCTTACTGAAAACGCCACAACAAGATTAGTTATAACATCAGTATTATCTCATTTGCCACTTTTTGTTATTAGACCATAAATGGTAGTTTGCCTGCATACATATCGGACCTGGTAGCTGAGCACAAGCCAACTAGATCATTACGATCTGAAAATGCTTCTTTTCTCCATGTACCAAAAGCAAACATGAAAAAATTTGGAGAAAGAGCTTTTACGTCCTCAGGACCTTTTGTCTGGAATAAACTGCCTAAAAATATTTGTAAAGAAAATAGTCTAAGTACTTTTAAGAAACTTCTCAAAACACATTTGTTCAAACAATATCTTGATTGACCATGGCAGTCTGCGAAACCACGTGTTTTTGTTTTTTTTTACATCTATATTGCAATACATGTGTACAGACTGTAGTATGCTTGGGTGTGTCAGCTGAATAATATATAATCTTATTTACTTCTCTATGTAAAGCGCTCAGAGCCTGTATCTACAGGGATGAGTGCTTTATAAATGCTATGCATTATTATTATTATTATTTTAAATTTTAGTTAAATACCTTTGACTCTGTCATGGTGCTGTCCTCTACTAATATATTCTACTAGGATTGTCACAAAAGGTTCATTCTCTCACATTTGCCTCACCTGCCCCTCATTCTATCCTCATCATCAAATACTGTACTTCAAGCTTAGAAAGAAAAACTGCCCTGCACAATCTTCAGTAATAAACACAAGAAAAACCACACTGCGATATTACAATACAACTTTAACAAGACACAACTAAAACTAGTACAACAAAGAAAAATAGATTCAGAATGGAATTACCGAAGCCTGGAAATTGTCCACTTGTTTACATGCATGTTTACCCCTAGGAACGAATGGTTTGATCTCTCCTAAGTGTCCGTACTTGTTTTCAAGATCAATGCACTTGATGGCATGGGAGTAGATCACACTGTTTGGTGCAGGAGCTACAAGTAAAAAACAATAAAAGTTAAAATATGCTCAGAGGTTCACTTCGACATTTGAACCTCAATACTTCATGCCTATGCTGATTGTGTTCATTTTCAATACTGCAAGATGAGGTAAAATTATGCACAGCGATTAAGAACATCCTTTCTTCCCATAACCTTTCCACCAAGAAGAACTCCTCTCATTAAATCTGAAAAGGACAACTCAACATCATTGTTAATATAATATAGTAAAACTGTCCACTGAGTCAAGCTACTCTTATAACTTCCTTATCCTATAAAATCTCTTACTAAGCCTTCCAATGCTGCAGGTATTATTAAAGCTAACATAATTTGTAGATCTAGAGCAGTTGTAGCACTATTCGACAGTCAAAACTCAAAGAAACAGATTTAAATAATTCCTTACTAGTTTAATAATATGCCTTCTGTCACTGCTCATGATTTGTCCATTTGAAAAGAGCATGTGTGTTTGCTTTGCTTCATAGTGATTCATACTTTTGAACCTCCTTGTCTCTAGGTTTAATTACAATTATCAATCATTCCTAGACATTCCTGGACATTTGCATCTCTGGGAGTTAACTGGAACTAGTAATGGGTCAACAGTTGGGCTAAGCCATCACATCTGTTGCTTACAAGACGAAGTTCTATAGTTCGATACCATGAAGTTTTCATATTCTATCACTATGATCCTTCAGTTCATCATTTCCCAAAGGTCAAATGTCTTTTTTTTAAAGTAGGTGGTGGGGTCTAGATTCTGTCCAGAGGTGTCCGAGACACCAAAATTGACATGTCTGACCAATTTGTGAAATCTAGCTCCAAATACAAATGTGAATAAATTTATGCCAATGTGACCAGAGAGGAGACATATGTAACAAAGTCTACCAGGTTAACCAAACCCAAAACAATCAAATTGAGTTTATTAAGTTAATAAGTGAACAGGCACTATATCTGCCTAAGGAAATGCTTAAAATCTCTTGAAAAAAATATGTATTAAAACTTTACAGATTCAAGTGAACAGATGTGAAAAAAGTGGGGAGGATTTCCATACGTGGTAACTGGAAATACATTGAGAAATATCTTATCAATCGATCAAATAATTACAAAGAGGTACCCAAACCATTTGCATATGCTTTTTCTCAAAGAATAAAACATGTTTTTTACTTCTGTAACGGAATTAATGAATATTTAACTTCAGCTCTGTAGATTTGGCTTCAAGCTTGGCAGACATTTTGATGCCCGGGTCAACTTGGGAAATGCAAAAACAGTACAGTTTCTCTTTCTTTGTTTATTCCGCACAAAAATCCATGCCCCTTTTATACAGTGAAACCTCGCTATACCGCCACCCCTTATACCGCCATTCCCGCATACCGCCAGCTTTTTGCCGTGGAGCGGATCTGACACCTATACAAAGTCACTAAAAATCTCGTTATACCGCCATCCGCCAACAGTTTAACTGTTACATTCATAACTTGAGTATAGTAAATATTGCTCGTTATACCGCCAACATAAATTTAACCCCCACTCCCCACCTCTACCTAAATCCAGCTAACAGACGGAACATCACTTGGCGCCACAGTCTGTGCTTGTTACTCAAACACCAATCCTACTACACACTCTTTGCTTTTTGGAAGCGAAGTCCTGATAGGCCTACTGATGGGGCATGTAGTGAGAAAGGCGGGTCACAGTTCAATCTCCTCTCGCTCAAAAGGCCTAGAGAGTTTGCGACGAACGTAAGCGCGCGTGAGGTGATGCTTCAACTGGTTCGCACCAGTCGCGGGGTACGATGCAAACAGCACACATTGATCTATTTCTATGACGTAGGCCTAGTGCTCGTGTGATTCTCCGACCCAGATGTGTAATGTGTAGTAGTCAACTTCTTTTCTTATCATTCTCCCACTTCACACATACGCTTCCAATCCTTAGTTCTTGCTTGTTTTTTAATTTTAACTCTATTGTTTTAAAGGGAGATAACTGCATTACCTTATAGACATGTTAGCCGGTCCAATGTTGGTAAATTACTTATTTCCCTTGTTCTACATGGTATTTTTGTTGTACTGCCATTCTCGTTATACCGCCATTTTTCTGTTTGCCCCTTACTTGGCGGTATAACGAGGTTTCAGTGTATACCAGCCCCATCAAAATAATCCCGCTTTTTGTGGGTTCAGTGATACAGGTCAGAAGCTCGATGTAGCCTGCAATACCACACATATGGAAATCCTGCCAAGGGAAGGATTTCCATATGTGGTAACTCCTACAACTACGGTCAGTACCTTAATTCCGAATAACGTATTAATACAACCCTAACCCTACCCCCCAACCCTAATCTTAACCCTAACACTAATGCCCATCGAGACAGGAGCATCAGTCGAAGCGAGCGTAACTCCTCATCGCCACTGCCAGTTACCACATATGGAAATCCTACCCATCAATGACCCAATGCATAAACAGGGTCATGAATTGAATGATTTTTGATGCATTGGACTGTTTGTACATTGGCCCACTAAGTTTATTTTCTTAAATCATATATGATTTATATCTGCACATGTCTGCTTACTAAATAGTCTAAGCAGCTAAGCAATGTCTAAGCAAAACTATTTTGTTGCTCTGAAAAGAAAACACCTTAGGTGTGCAGACACTAGACTAGTGGTCGTCTCGTAGGATCCGCTGCAAGCTAGACTAGACTAAATCTAGACATCATCTAGACTTAGCTAGACTAGATCTAGTCACTAGTCTAGTCGCCTAGTCAGTCTAGCCTAGCCCTAGCTAGTCTGAGCCTAGACTAGACTAGTCTAGACTATCTACAAATCACGCTTGACGTTGAGGCATAGACAGTGCTTCACCATTACAGTTTAATTCTAAACTCACCTACAAGACCCCCAACCAGGAAAAATGCAATGAGGATAAGAACTAAAGACACGCTCAAGATTGCTAGCTTTCGGTTGCTGAGAGTCTCAAGCACTACACCCGCCATCTTTGTTATTATGGAGAGACTGAGAGTTCCATAGAAGAAAGGAAGTGGGGATGGGCAGATCGTGGTGCAGTTATCGATATCTATTGGCTGAAAACGCGCACAATATATCGGTTTGTGTTTTTTTCCGTGCTTGCTGTTTTATTTTCTCCTTATTCATTTGGGTGACTGGTTAAGTGGGAAATTTTATCATTTTTTGAAATCTTCTTCAACAGAATCTCAGGTATGGTCGGAAGCAGGCTAGTTTGTGCCCTACCCTTCTTCC